>CM022555.1:3208377-3480271 GCA_012273795.1 Dendrolimus punctatus | reverse complement strand
GGCCATGGAAAGGCCAACACGTAGAGGCCACTTGACAAATGTCTCTAGATTATTATTATATTCTATCTTGTATGTCTTGGAAGACCACGGGTCATAAAAATGGCCTAGACTTTTGGAGGGCTTGCGTGGGGCCATGGAAAGGCCAACACGTAGAGGCCCCTTGACAAATTTAATGTAAATATGTGGCGTAACACTGACCGGTGATTATCCCTGTCTACACCATATAATAATGCACCCAAGGACAAGCCCCGGCCAGTGTAAGTCTATTGTGGGAAATGAGGACAAAAAGTACCGGGCTATTGGGGTGAACTGTTAATGGTACTAGCGGTCTGGGAATATGGGGATTATGGCGTCTGCCCGTCGCAATGTTCAGGTAACATGGAAAAATGGGCAGACAGTAAATCGCCACTCCCTGCATGGGCCCCTAAAAATGCCATAAAAGACAGGGGCAACATGGGATTCTATTATTATTGTGTATTGTACCGACTGTACAATGGGGAGTGTTCCGAGGAACCCTTTAGAATGGTGTCTTCGTCTTTTTTAACCACTGCACCGCATGCCATCGGCTGGGCGTTCATCCCCACTTCTTCGAGCCGCTTCGCTCGTGCACACCGCGTTTCTCTTGCCCACCGTAGGGATTTGGAATGAGCTCCCAGCTGTGGTTTTTCCACAGTGCTACAATATGGAATTTCTTTAAAAAGGCGTCATAAAATTTCTTCGAAGCCGGCAGCACGTCAGGACATCTCTGGTGATGCAAATGTCCATAGGCGACGGTAACCGCTTTTCACCAGGTGGGACATCTGCCTGTCTGCTGTACTCCAGCTATAAAAAAATATACTCAACCTTTCTTATAAGGACCAGAGCGCTATAATGATTTGTTTAGGTCTTTTTTACTACTAGCATTCAAAGCAGATTGTTACATTTTCAACTTGACCATACAAGACGATTCTTCTTACTTCTACACTCCATGACACATACACACAGAAAATAGAATACGTTCGAGTATAAGAGATTGCATATATTCCTAAAGCATGATTATACAGTGATAAAAAATGTACATTTCATTCACAGCAATGAGGCTAGAACCCAGCGTTATGTTGGAGCATCCAGCCTTTATCCGAAGTAAAGCCTGTATCCGAATCTCCAAAATCGATCGCTTTAGGCCCTCAGAAGTGGTGAGCATCCAGCCTTATATTGCAAAAGTGATGTGGACTATGTTGGGGTTAAGTCTGCTGCTTCGGTCGTGGACGACCCTTAGGGCAGCGCAAAATAAGACGACGAGTTGTTACAATTACTTGTTTTTACTTTTTACTGTACGAGTTCAGCAAAAAAGCAGACGGCCCACCTGATTGAAAGCGGTTACCGTCGCCTATGGACATTTGCAACACCAAAGGTGCTACAAATGCGCTGCTGCTCTCTTAAGGGAGACTGGAACCTGGTCACTAATGCCGTAACACAACTCAAGATTGTTATAGCGGCATACTCTAGACATGGGTGGTAACGATCCAGATGGGCAAACACCACGAGGCTGTGGGCTGTTTTGTCGCCTTTTACAACAGGCCGCCCCAACGCAGAAAATTATATTCTTTTTCTGTTCCTGCACGGATTTAACCCTCAAATAATGATGATGATCCTGAACACGTTCGTGAGATGTATCAATCAAGATTTTGTCTGTTTTCTATATTAGCAGATTTAATCACGAACGTTGAATTGGTCAAAGTTTTGGCATTATACAAGAATAACTTAATTCATAATGTGACGCAACAGAGTAAAAAGGACGAACCAAGTCGTAGACAGAAATAGTTAAAAATAACTAGAACGGATACGGCAAATTAAAACAGCTGTTTATTGTTTCTCATTTTATGGCGGTAGTTAACCGTTTTTTTCAAACAATCAAAAATAGAATAAACGAAATTTGAACTTTAAAGTGTCGGTTATAGCGGTTTCGGTTCCAAGAATATGTTAAATCTATTTACAACCTAGAAGAGTAATTAAACAAAAAAACAATTCGCTTATAGTTAGGCAAACGGTGGACACACCGCCGGCCATCAACCTGCTAACTACGCAAAGACCACTCATCCTATCAGCGAATAATTAGTATTTTAATAGTTTTATCATGTTTTGAGGTCTTTGGTGGATCAATGAAAGAATTAACTCAATTATAGTTATTTAATATTTAAATATTTATGTGAACACAGTTTTCTACAGGAAGCCATTTGTGCTAGAGAGGCTAGTGATGTCGACATACATTAGTGATATGCATTGTAACATAAAATATCGAATAGATTTGATTTCCAACAAGTTTTGTAACAACTGTCGAGCAATAAACTTATCTTATATTGGATATTGTTTTTTTAAGACTTCTCCGCTCCACTATACTTATCTCACAACTTTTATAGTACAACCAGAGACACAGTAGATTCGCGTTACCATGACTACGTGTTTGCTAGTGAATTCAAATTAAAAATATTTATTTGCAGGCAATATAAGACGTTCTAATATGTTTTACATGGGATAGCTTTCACCACAAGGCATAAGTAAATATTTTCTTCGTTTTATACTTCAACTATAGTTTTTTTCGCGGCTGTATTTCGGGAAAATGCTACTACAGTAAAACCTCTGTAAGTTGAACTTGAACGGCTAACAAATTCGAGGTATAGAGTTTTTAACGTACACAGGTTTTCAGTTTAAGAATTTTTCGTAATAGCTTATGAGCCCGCGACGGCGGGACCTTCGTCATTTTATAACAGCTGAAGTTTCTCTGTGCATGTCCCCTATGCAGGTAAGAACGACCAGCGATTATAGAGTTTGGGTTGTGGTTACTTGGGCAGGTAACAGGTAGTAAAGGTGTATAAAATAGTATTTTAAATTCGTTAAAGTATAAAGCTCAATTTTTTTATATTTTCTTCGGGATAACTTTAGAAATCGCGTCATCCATTGCCAGACACTTATGACAGTTGCTGCCCTCTGCCAGATACCGTGTTGATGCAGGGAAGATGGTTATATCGAATTTTGTTATAACTATGAAGAAAACTCCAAATAAAATTTATTAAATCACCCGAATATATTTTCTCAGCAATTGACATTACATTTTTTACACAATGTTTTTTCTTAATAAAGTTAAACGACAATAATCACAGCAAAGAGTTTGTACACACCCCTTAATTTTAATAAATATGTATGTTACCTGGGGACCTGTTAAAAAATATTACCTCAATAGCCGGACAGTTTTAATGGTTTTTACATCTTGCCAGACACATTGAAAGTCCGCTGAAGGTGCGAGCGCGAATGCTTAGTTGATTGCGATATTTAAAGATATCCAATAAAAAAATAATTTTATTACATTCATAGCCATGTTATATGACGTAAAAAATATTGTTATAATATTATAAAATACAAAAAAGTATTAATGCATGTAAAATAAATATTTAATCGTTTTTATTCAACAGGGGACATGCACAGACAAAGTTCAGCTTTAAAAAAAAATGACGAAAGTCTGGCCGTCGCGGGCTCTTGCTCTATAAGGAAACATTCGATTTGTAGAGGTTAAGATTTATATTATGCTTATACTAGCTGCACCCCGCGGTTTCACCCTCTTACTTGACACTTATCGTTATATTTTGGAAATTCAGACTATATTTTTATAAATTATAGCCTATGTGTTATTCTGATGTGTAAGCTATTATTGTAAACATACATTCTTACAAACTGTCACGTTTATCATATTAGTGAGATCTATAGAGGTTGTAAAATCAAAGATTGATATGTTCGAGATACAGAGGTACAATTTATATTTTTGAGTTATAGAAGGAAAATAAGTACTGAATTTGCTTACAAGGACTCACTGATTATTTTGAATTATAATGGGTTCATATTTCGAGCAGCGAAGGTTTTGGGGTTGAAAGGAAGGGAACACAATTTTTTTCGAGTTTGGGAGATTTCCGACTTATAGAGGTTCACTGTATATATAAAAACTTTCCTTGAAAAATTATTGAACTGATGGTGAAATGTCCTACGCGAAAGAACTGGCAGCCACAGTCGGTATTTTAATAAAATTAAATTTAAATTGTAAGCTACAAATCACAACAGCAAAATCGTCGCAAAATGCGAAGCCAAATATGTGAAAATTAAAAAAGTAAAACGTTATAAAGCATTCCATTCATGCCGCCGACATCGCTGTACGTGGGAATAATTCAAAATGGCCATTTTTACATACTTTCCATTAATATGCGGTGTTCCATGATATTTAGAGCGTTAGGCGAGATTTTTTCGCTTTTTGATGTCACATATGTCGTGGCGCCCGTTTCCATTGACATCTCATAATTAAATTCGGGTAAATATATCAAATTCTAAGTGTGCACCGACATTTAACCATTGGTTTAAATAAAATAATCGCTAAAAATATATGGCTAAACAGTGATTATTTAATTTTAACCACCGGTAAAATGTCGATGCACACCAGTCTAAAGATTTTATTCAAAACAAGGATATACCAGCGGCTTCTTCCACGCTTGTCGTGAAATTTTTTAAACCCGGTATACAAATGACCGCAGCGTTGAAAAAAGAATGTATTATCGTTATGCTATCGTTTGAGTGGAAACGTTTCTGGGAATAAGATAATTTTTATGCACCGGAAAAACTACAAACAGCTTCCGGGAAAATTCTCGCGGGATTCCCAGGATAAAAATATCACACATTTTAATAAATTAAATATGCTGTCGATGAGTAAAAAAAACACACTGGAATTCGATTTTCTAATCCTAACTTTTGACCTTGAATTAAATCAAGTCCAGCAAAATTCCCTCAGAATTCCCAGGATAAAAACTTTATACGTGAATCCCGAACAAATAGTCAAGCCGATAAACAGACATGAAATCCAAAAAAATTGCATCGTGTTCTCCATCCTTTATATAGTCCAGTGGTTTTCAATCTTTTTGAATACGCGACCCCTTTACAGGTCGAAAAATTTTGGCAACCCCCTTGGGTCGTAGACAGATAAAAAGCTAGTAATTTAAAAGAATACGTTTATGTTTTTTGCTAATTTGTTACCTGTATTCATTATTAGGACCTATATTGTACAAAAAGCTGCTCAGCGTAGACAGTACCTAAGTACGGGGTACAAATTTAAATAGTCTTTTCTCTTTTTCCGGTGACCCCCGAGTAAGGCTTTGCGACCCGCCTAGGGGTCGCGACCCACAGGTTAAAAAAACACTGAAGTATTCATTCCTGTTTTTTTAATAGCTTCAATGTACAGACACGGCATGCTTAGAATTTTATAATATTACCTTAGCTGTACCCGGCAGACGTTGTCTATAAAAGATAAAAATCTAGGTCATCTACCGGGACCGAATGTTAATCTAAACTCAAATTAACTTGAACAAAAAGAGTAGAAAAATATTTAAGTACTTATATCGCTATTAAAAATTGGGGTTGATCGTAGAGAGTTGAAAATTTAGGAGTGAATGTATTTTTTAATGCTGTATCATAAAAAAATTAAATATTTAGGGGTGGACTACCCTTAACATTTAGGGGGATGAAAAATAGACGTTTTCCAATTCTCAGACCTACCCAATATGCACACAAAATTTTGTGAGAATCGGTCAAGCCGTTTCGGAGGAGTATGGGAACGAACATTGTGACACGAGAATTTTATATATAAGAAGATTGTTGGAATCTCCAACAAAAAGTATGTATTACTTTGGTGTGGCATTATACTGGCCACCAATACTAAATATTTGAATTTGGAACGTAGGTCTTTTGTTTTATCTGTATATATTTTCTTCTCGCTTATTGCAAATAAATTCGTCATAATATGCACGTGCAGTTTTCTTGAATAATTGAAATATCTACAGTCCACAAACAAATTCATATTTAAAGAAGTGTTTAACAAAGATGGATAAGTGCCACTGCAGAACATTATTTGAAGATCATTCATATGATACATATAAGCTTAGACATTTTCCATAAACAGAGCCCAGTTGAACAAAAGCATCAAATGAAGTGAAGTATTTAAAAAAAACATGTGTGGGAGTACTTAGTGTACACACGTAAGAAGTGAAACTTCTTTATGACCTTATTTTTCGAAAAATAATCTACTATATGCAACTTTACAGAAATTGGTTAAATAAAGTTAAATTATGATTTTTCTGATCACTTTAATATATATATGTATGAAGGATACTAAATAAATGATTAATAAATCATCAAACTCGTATAATAATTAAAACACGTTGCTACGCAGCGAGTTGTTAATAGATGGATTGTGGAAAAATGTGACGTGACGCGTAACCGAAAAATATGTCGATAATTTTTTTTCCAACTTTGATAAAGAAGTTTCACTTCGAAAAATTGTAAGAGAAAAATATAACGCTTGTTCAAGTCTTATCTCAAATCATTACTTACATTTCTTTTGAGCCAAAAGTTCCCGTCTCCTTTCCTGCTGTACAGTGGAAACAAACGACCGCATCCTCCGCCGCCATTAAAAAAGTTAAAAACATTGAACAAAGCGCGAAACACTTGCAAAGCAATTACGAGCGAACGTTGTTTAGAAATAAAACAAATATGGCCGTCGCTTTTATGGCGGGAATCATGACGTGATTTGGTTTTAGATCGGCAAAATCTTTACTTCTATACTGTTACGAGTTGCAGGACTCGAGTTAAAATGTCCTTAGAATTACTATAGAATTTATTAGAACTATACAAACACGTATAACACAGGAACAAATATAATAACACGCGCAAAGTCCGTCACTAAATAGATTACCGAATGTAGCACACACGTCTTGCTTCGCTTGTGCTTATCGCTCGACTGCTCACCATTGGGGCAATGCTTTATAGTGCACAAATACAATAAGTCTCTCAGCCGCGTGGACTGAATTTCTTAGAATCACACCGGCCTAATGACTACCATAAAGTATTACAATACACAAAGGGTTGTTTTTCTAGTTACAATATTTAAACACAAAGTAAACAAAAGAAATCGAAATGAGGCAGGTGTGAATTGGTCTCCTGTCGGCATTCAGGTCGGAACAATATTAATATAATAAAAAGGAAACATTTATATTTTTGTATGTTTGTAACGAATAAACTCAAGAACTACTGGACCGATTTCAGAAATTCTGACCATTAGAATGCATACATTATCTTTCTCTTCTGTCTACTTTCTCCGTTCCTGCATGGATATGAAATATCATACATTCTATTACATAAGCTGTCGATCAGTCAAGTCACATTGGAATTCGATTTTTTTTCAATAAGGCCCTTTTAAATGGTTTCCAGATAAATTCCCGCGGGAATACCAGGATAAAAAGAAGCGCAGATTTTAAATCTAAGAATTTGCTGTCTACTAGCGTAAACCGCATCGAAATTAGCTCAGTATTTTTTACGTAAATCCCAAATAAAGAGACAGCCCGACAATAGACAAGAAATCTAATAAAAATGCATCGTGTTCTCCATCGTTTATATAGTCTTTTTGGTTTTTGAAGTGATAACTTCTTATGGGAGGGTAAACCGCTTCGTTACGTAACGCGTTACGGCGCCAGTCTCTCTGACTTTTCTTTCTGTCACGCAAGTTATCACTTCTGTCGGTCTCGAGACGCACACTTTTTTTATATTTTCCAGACGGTATGTTTTGAATTTTGGTAATATTATAAACGAGTCCCAAATCACTGACCGCGCCATATATCGTTGAATGTCATTGCTAATTCATTAACATAGGCCAGCCCTTTGGTCATGTGAGACTTCTTTCATCTTCTTCTTCTACTCTTTCTACTTCTTTTAGACTTTAGTTGTATGAATGGCTGCCTGGCCTAATCTTTATTACTTTTTTATTGCCTGAAGCAGGCATACAGGTGGACGGCCCACTTGATGGAAGGTGGTTACCATCGCCTATGGACCAACATCAGGGACGCAGCCAACGCGCTGCCGGCCTCTAAGAAATTTTATAACGCCCTTCTTAAACGACCCCATGTCGTAGCGCAGAGGGAAAACCTCGACTGGCAGTTCCCTTCAGCTCATTGTTGCACCCGGAATAAACGTTCTAAAGAATCGTTGCGTAGTTGAGCGTGGGAGCTCCAGGAAATGGGGGTGAACATTTCCGTCGATGGCGAGCGGTGCGCTTGTAAATGTGAGGCGTTGGCACCAAACCGAACAGCTCCGCGGAGAGTATTCCGTTGTACTGTCGGTAGAATACGCAGAGGGATGCAGTCTCTCCGAAGGCTAAGTGATTCAAATAAACCGCCGATTAGTATAGGATGGATTACTACCGTAGGTAGTTTTATTGGCTAATTTTGTAGAGCTATACAAACCATACTTCCTGTATTCATACACATAAACCTAATAGCTTATGAAATAAATGAGCGCGACATACACAGACATAAGTATTTCATAGGGCTTTGATTTTTCCAAAATAGCTATGGAGAGTTGGAGATCCTAAAAAATTTACTACAATACAAAATTCTTCGCCGATAAATAACTGCTTCTGTATGTGACATCTCGTATTTGTCGGTTGGCAGCGCTGATTTGTTATTTGGGGAGAAAAAATTGTGCAAATGTCAACATCAGGTGAGTGCTATTCCGAATGGATGCGCGGGAAATCGTGCGTTGTGGAAGAAAAATTGTATCATTATAAAGTATAATCTAGATCCGTTATGGCGTGGCTTTTCAGTGTTACGTTTTTAACGGGCTTTTGCCAATTTTAATTTTCTTCTTTCATTGATTTTAATTATTTAATAGAGCGAGAATAATATCTCGCTTGGTTATTTATGGTTAACGAATCGGTCCTCACCCTCGCTAAACGGCGTCTGGGATTAATAGCCCGTGAACAGATAGATAATAAAACCATAGAGCGCGGTTGTGCGTTTTGTCTATGGCGTTACGAATTCGCAAAAATAGTAAGTAACGTAGAAGTAAAATTAAATAGAGAAAGCATCCAATTATATTTTATAAACACGTTAATTCTACTTAACAACTTGTTTTCTATATTTCGACAAGGTTTATTGAAACTTTAAATTCACTGTCATTTTTCTAAACTGACATGTTATAACAATACTAGCATGTAATTTGATATAACTACTACTTTCATATACATTTAATAATACTTTAAATCTAGCTTTAATTTTTTTAACGAAATCATTTTATTATTCTAAGCAGGTTCATTCATACGCGACATGCTTCTCTAATTATTGTAACTCTACGTTAGTCCAAGACTTAACTAAGGAATTCAGTAGCAGCTAACATTATATGATAATTAATAACACCAACCACACATTAATTACGGTGAAGCTGGCGTCTTCGGGTCGCAGGTGGGCCGTCCATTCGAACCATTAATCACAGGTCATCCTTGCAAACGCCATGATGATGGATAACCGTAACAAATTACCTTCAAGTTGAGGCTCCAAAGAAAAGTATAATAAGTTTGGATTGTGGTGAAATGTGCATTTAGGCCACTTTAACTTCTTACAGGGCGTTCCATTCTTAGCTCATAACGCTCAAAATGCTCCGTTAGCCGTTCCACTAGGCGACCGCGGTCGTTGTGGTCGTGGTGAAAATGTCACTAATGACGTCATGATATTCGATCACACAACACTCACAACGACCCATGTCAAGAGGTGGGTCGAATACTAGTTCCACTTTGATTTACATTTGTAACGCCGGCAAGCAAGTGCAACGGGAAAACTCGCGGTCGTGAACGTGGTCTTTGTGAGTCTCTAACGGAACGTTAGGTTAGGAAAGTTGTATTATAATAATAGGTTTCCTTAAAAGTATAGTTTTCAATAAAAAAAATCATATTTAATAGATCAAATTACCAGGAATCCATATATCATGTTCCATTCAGTTACAGAACTACACAAAAACACCAATCTTCCAGCCTAAATAACCTCAAAACATCCCATAACCCTTCAAACAAAGCATAATAAACAGAGGGGTATCATATCTTAATCGTTTAACACGTCCAATATGAACAAAAACACAATAAACACCATAATTATCCGGTTTTTGTCCGTTTCCCGCTATTTTCCATTATCAAACGCCATTTTGTGGCGCGCGACAAAATGGACGCGCGATTAAATGACCTGTAAACATGATAACTGGGAGTGCTATGCTATGTTCCATGAGCGAGCGGAAGCGTTAGCGATTTATAAGGGACAAATTCCTAGTTTTTATTCAAACTACGCTCCACTCGAGAACATTTTAGAAAATCATATACATAAATGAATGACGCTAAGCGCCAAACTCGACCGTTTGGGCTAAATTATTTTTCATAAATGTTCCTTAAGGCCCTCGCGCTGGCCCTCACGGCGTAGAGGAGCGTCCCCCGGGCGGTGGATGGGGGAATGGTCGGTAGTACAGCCTAGCTACGCTTCCGGCTAAGTCCGATGGACTCGCTGACCAACGATGGGTGCAGAGGGTTAACACCCCACTCACGGAAAAAACATACTGTTGTGAAACTGAAAACGAGAAATATACGATCCGATCCCAACAACGACGACCCCCGGCATAGAAAAACGGACATACGTATTGCATCATGGAATGTGCGTTCCCTCTACAGACCTGGCGCACTTTACCAAGTAAACAATGAACTGCTCAAGTATAATATAGCAATTGCAGCACTGCAGGAGGTAAGGTGGGCGGGAAAAGGAGAATGCAACGTTGATAATTGTGCTATTCTATTTTATAGCGGTAACGACTCGGGCCACCACACCTATGGTACTGGATTTATAGTGTCGAAAAAAATCATGAGTAGTGTGATCCGATTTGAGGCCGTGTCAGATAGAATATCTATTCTTCGCATTAAAGGTCAATTCTCTAATATTTCGCTTATAAATGTATACGCTCCAACTGAAATGGCAGGTGATGAGGTTAAGGATAGTTTCTATGAGCAGCTGGAACTGGTATATGATCAACTCCCAAACTATGACGTCAAAATTGTTTTGGGAGACTGCAACGCAAAAGTGGGCCGGGAATCAGTCTACAAACCTACTATTGGAATGCATAGTAAGCATGAAACCACTAATGATAATGGGGTAAGACTGATTAGCTTCGCCTCGTCAAAAGCAATGGTAGTCAAGAGCACAATGTTCAAGGATATTTTTAGGGGGACATGGCGATCACCGGATGGACACACAATCAATCAAATTGATCATGTGCTCATAGACAAGAAGCATCAAAGCTCTATACAAGATGTTAGAACATTTAGGGGTGCTGACTGCGACTGTGATCATTACCTAGTGGTAACAAAGTTGCGATGTAAAAGAAATATCCACACTAAAAATATAACCAAAGCAGAGGAAAGAATTAATACAGAAAATCTAAAAGTACAAGCAATTTTAGAAAAATATCAAATAGAAGTGAGCAACAGATATAAAGAGTTAGTAGTTGATGAAAACATAGATGATACATGGAATACTATGAAACAGAATATTAAAGAAGTCGGAATAAAGATCCTAGGAAAAACTAAGAGAAAAGGCCGAAAGAAATGGTGGAATCAAGAATGTGAGGAAATAACAGAGAGAAGAAGGGAACTCAAAATTTTAGCCGAACAGAGTGACCGGTGGAAAGATGAATATGAAAGCTGTAGAAGAGAAGCGAAAACGAAATTTAGAATAGCAAAGAGACAGTATCTCGATGGACTGGTACAAAACATGGAAACCTTCATACAATCAGGTCAATCGAGGAAGTTCTATCAGGAGGTAAGAAATTTTAAAAAAGGGTATCAACCGACGAGCCAAAACCTGGAAGACCATCTGGGTAACCTCATTACGGATAATGACGAAATTAAGACGATATGGATGGAGTACTTCAAGAACCTCTTAAATAGCCCATCCCCAGAAATTCCAATTAACCGGAAAATGGAAGATAATATGTAGGAAATTACTCCACCAACATTTGCTGATGTCAAAAAAGCTATAATGCGGCTAAAAAAGAATAAATCCCCAGGGATAGATGGCGTGCCGGCTGAGCTATGGAAATTCAGTGGACCATCAGTTCAACACAAACTATACGAGCTATTAAAAATGATATGGCAAATAGGAAAACAACCGCTAGAATGGAATACGGGAATAATCTGCCCTATCCACAAAAAAGGAAGTAAAAAGAAGTGCCACAATTACCGGGGAATAGCACTACTGCCTACCGCATATAAGGTCCTGTCTTACATACTGTTGGAGAAGTTAGAACCGTATGCCGAACGAATTATCGGCGATTACCAGTGCGGGTTTCGCAGAAATCGCAGCACGGTAGACCAAATATTTCTTCTCAAACAGTTAATGAAAAAGCGGTGGGAGTACGCACAGAGCGTCCACTCCCTGTTTGTGGACTTCCAAAAAGCTTATGATAGCATAGATAGTGGGGCCCTATATAATATATTACGAGATTTTCCCATTCCTAAGCAGCTCGTTGACTTAATCATGGTAGCCACCGGTAAAAGCAATATGCGGGTGAGAGTTGGGAATGAACTCTCGGACGAATTCGAGGTGATTACTGGTCTCAAACAAGGCGATGCCCTGTCACCTATGCTTTTCAATTTAGTGCTGGAACACGTACTTAAACGACTCTTAACCCTCGAATCGGGGCTGCAATTGAACGGCACACATAAGGTGATAGGGTACGCAGATGACTTAGCCTTGTTAGGGGAAAGCCGCGAACAAGTAGAGCAAGCAGCTAAAATACTAGAAGAAGAAGCAAAGAAGGTTGGACTTAAAATCAATCACGAGAAAACTGAATATCTCCACATGAAGAGATACAAAAATATTTATATGCCACGCCAGAACCTTTATGTTGGTGATGTTACGTATAAAGGGATAGCCAAATTCAAATATCTGGGCTGCACAGTCACCGACACAAACAACAGAGAGGACGAAGTCCGTATACGCATACAAAATGCTCTGAGGTGTTGTGCGGCCCTGCATAAGGTATTGGTGTCCAAGCTTCTAAATAGAAAAACTAAAATCAGGATCTACAAAACCGTCATACGGCCCATCCTGATGTATGGGTGCGAAGCTTGGACGCTTACCCTTAAAGAGGAGAACCAGCTTTTAATAGCGGAAAGGAGGGTTCTCCGTAAGATTCTGGGTCCAACCAAAAGAAAGGATGGTAGCTGGAGGGTCCGAAGTAACCTCGAAATTGAGAATCTCGTGGCCGAGCCTAACATAATAGGAGAAATAAAAGCTCACCGCCTCCGCTGGCTCGGTCACGTAGAACGGATGGGAGAGGATCGCAGCGTGAGGAAAGCATATTTGGGACGGCCGGTTGGTCGGCGTCCGGTCGGCTGTCCTAAATATCACTGGAAGGACAGAGTAGAGGCTGACCTGTCGGAGATAGGAGCCAGTAATTGGCGAGAAACCGCACAGGATCGAGGAAAGTGGCATGCTCTCGTTTCGGAGGCCAAGACCCACTTTGGGTCGTTGAGCCAACGGAGTAAGTAAGTAAGTAAGTTCCTTAAGGCACACGGAAAGTTTTAATACATGAATAAAAATACTATTAATTTTAGACAGAATGAATCCTGTCCGTGAAGCTGTTAAGTCATATAATTAAAGCTACTTCCTACAGGATACTCCCATAAACGCGTAAGCTAAAAAGCTAGCTAAAAATTCTTTGACAACAACAACAAAATTATTTATTGTACGTAACGTTTAACGTAACACAACTCATTGCCGGAGTCTGTTTTTCCCGATACTTTTAACTTGGGTGTCTTCAAGTCTCGTGTGAATAGGTACCTCCCTGTTGGTTATGGACTGGGAAATAATACGGCACATACTATAAATATTAGCAGAGTTTTATATCAACATGCATATACGCGTAGCGGATACTTGTATACCGCATAAACAACAAATGCAAAGACGTACTATATGCTTATTTTAAATATAGCACACGCCATACAAAAAAGATCCTCTTGAAATGAGAGGTTTATTTCAACAATACCTTCTAGGTAAACTTGCTCCATCCTAGACTATATCTTCGCTCCACATAGGACGAGATCATGGTCAAACGCGAACCTATGCTACGATAAAAAAAAGTAAAAATAGTATTACATTTTCTTGACTTAAGATTAGAAAATAGTAGCATAATGGGCGGCCTTATTGCTTAGAGCAGTTTCTTCCAAGCAACCTTCATCACATTTATCTCGGACTTTTTTTATAAATATAAAATTATGTTACACAACTGTTTTTCGAAGAATTAATGAAATTAATGTTAGAGTAAGGTAGGTATTTTTTTTTGTTATAACGTACAGAAAATCTGCATTATTGGTAAAATTATGTATATGCTATGCATCCGTGCAGGAACGGAGAAAGAATACAATTTCCTGTGGCCTGGCGGCCTGTCGTAAGAGGCGACAAAACAACCCACAGCCAGGTGGTAGGGCATTTGCCCGACTGGATGGCTACCACCCCTGGTCTAAAGTATGTCGCCATAACAACCTTGAGTTGTGTTCCGGCATTAGTGACCAGGTTCCAGGCTCCCTAAAGAGAGCAGCAGCGCATTCGTAGCACCTTTGGTGTTGCAAATGTCCATAGGCGATGGTAACCGCTGTCCATCAAGAGGGCCGTCTGCCTGTCAGCTGATCTCCTGCAATAAAAAAAAAAAAAAAAAAAAAATGCTAAAGATTGGAAATCTATGAGCAATGTTTTAAAAAATTACCAGTGGTCTAAATTCGACCATAGTAATTAATTTTAATTATAAGTTTGAATATTATTAAGGTTCTGTTGTCAAAGTCTATTTATACTTCTATAATCACAAATTTCTCCTAAGGCTATGCTGTTAATTTGATTTAAACAATAAACCAAAGAGTATATATATGCATGTGTGTATCAAATACATGGTGTCTGTAATATTTTTTTGATGATTTAATGTATTTTTTATGCATGACTTTAAAAAAAAAATAGAATTCTGCACTCTTCTATGTACTAACTACTATACACTACAAGTGTGCGAAATTTCATACTCCTCCATCTGCGCAATTTACGTAAAAAGAGGTACAAAGTTTTTGCTGTGTTTTATTATTTACTTATAAAGTTGCTCTATTGAAAAATGTTATATTTGTCGTTTGTCTTCTATAGCATATCCACTATTCATAGTGTTGATATAAGACTGCTTGATTGAAAGTCACAGAACTGAAAACTTTATAAGTTACGAAGTTTATATCTCACATAACTGTTTAGTGTAAGAAGGTTCATGTACAGGGGCACAGCTACCACCGTATTAGCCATATCAATGAAATTGCTTACAGATTTTCAGGCCCCCAGGCTACAGGGGCTCCGAAAGTGTGTAAGCAAAAATTTCTAAAACATCATCTATTTTTTTTATTCTCATCATCTTTTATAGATTAACATTTTTAAGAATAACTGCTGGGCCAACAGGAACGGCTATCAGACTTGTCATTATTATCTATAGAGGCAGAAAATCTAGAAAAACTTAAGTCGTTTTCAACTATCGATGATTTGATAAATAAGCTTGCCGAAAAAAGGGGATAAAAGTGTATCTTTGATTTGAATTGTTTCTCTAACTTAGCTCCTAGGAGAACTTATAAGCAGTATGTAATTCTTTGAATTCTCCCTTTGGGCTCCTTAACACGTTTTGATACAGGGCTCGTCTAAAGCAAGGTACGCCACTGTTTATGTGTAAAGTAAATAATGCCCGCTACCTCTTTTGCAATGTGTCCGCGGCTTTCCACTAACGCCGCTTCGGGAGTCGGGATGAGCGATTCAGTGGCTTCATACACTTATTATCTCGGGTTAAACGTTATACAAAACAGATAAAAGCACCATGACTGGCTAATACACAATATTTTAGGGGAGAAAGTGCAAGATTTCCAAAATTCGTGGGAGTTAAAAATGAAGCAAACGAAAAACAATACAGATATTCTTTACATAATTAAAACCAGCCAAGTGCGTATCAATGTCACGTAAAACGAAGAGTTTCGCATAGATTAAAGATGTTCACTGATTTTGTAATTTTTATTTATTTAAACAAAAACAATGTAAAGAAAGTAGTGTAATGAATCGTATACTTATGCTTAACTTTTGAGTATATACAACTCAAAAATCATTTAACATAATTATATTCAGGGCTTTTTTGTGGGGGCACGCATTATCCTTAAAGGAAATTTCGAAAATATCGAAAGATTGCCATAAAAATTGAATAAAACGAAATATTTAAAAAAAGAACTATTTTTGATGAACTCATTTTTTTTTAATAGGTCATAATTATACCAATACAATATCTTTTCTATCTTTCCTGAACAGTTACCGCGTCGTCTCATACAATATTTGTGATGCTCTTCAAGTTCTAACTGAGCTTAGATTTGCAAAATCGTGATATAAACCTAATGAGTGCTAATCAGAAAATTGAAAATATGATTCAAATGGGTTACAAAACGTTATGGACTTACAACTTTAGAGAATTAGCTTGACCCAAAAAAGACAAAAATGCCCTGATTATATTAAACTCGCTGTTCCCGGCAGACGTTGTACTGCCTTTAAAAAGTAAAAATCTAGAACGCGATTGCAGTGCTCACATACCTAGTTCAAATGTGAATCTGAACTAACCACGAGCCACACAAACACCCCAAAAAAATGTAGTCAAAATTTTGCAAACCGTTTGCAGTGCCACCTATTGTTTTACGAGGTGTAATCCGTCATGGACACCCTACTCTTCGGGGCACGGTAGGGTAGTGTTGGACTCCCGATGGCATGCTCGGACCTACCAACTAAACCACCTTTTTGTGCCATCTTGACGCCGTGTGTTAGGACCTTCTTAATTTGTACCATTCTCGAATCCACATGAACAAAAAAAAAATTGTCTACTAGGTATTATATATTTAATATTATACATTTTACTCATTTAATATATTTTTTATATATTTCCAATATATAAGTTCTTTTATTTCATATTCCACTCAATGCTTCGGCTTGAGTATGTCATTCCTTGACCTTTGGATCAGGGGTGAACGTCACATGTTTTAATAATTAATACCTTTAATATAAATAAATGATTATAACAGATAATATTTGTTTTATTGATATATATACATGTCCTATTCAAAAAAATATTTACGCTCAAATAAAAGTTCGTCTCGACACATCCTTGTCCTACTGACAACTTCGGTCGTAATGCTTTTCGAACACTGCGTTGTAAAAACAACTTTATACCACTTGCGTAAGGTTGATCTTGCAAAAATATATGCTTCAGCATAACTATAACTACGTATGTATAATAAGGTGAGTGCTTGGGACACTTCTGAGCGTTACTTTTATTCGACAATGTGTATCTAGTATTTTTTATATATCAATGCGTACACCCCTATATGTTATGAAGCTCTCGATATGTAAATGAAGACATAGCTTTCATTGAATTTGTTTATTATGTATAATAATGTAATAATGTATAATATGTTTATTATTGAAGCACAAGTTAGTCTTGTAAGTTAATAAGTTAATTGTTTTCGTTTTTTATTTAATAATAAGTAATTATCTAATAATGTCACATAAATATTATCTTTTGTTCTGAAAAACACTACTTATATATGGATAAATAGATTTGTTTGTTATTATCAAACACTTAATTTATGCAAGTAATATTTATTGTTGGCAAAAAAAATTGTGGCTCTTTAAAAACTGAAAATTCGCAAATTGTATTTTTGATTCTTCCGATTCAAAAGGTAGCCGACCCCTGGTCTAAAACAAAGTCGCTTGCCGCGTCTGACTGTCTATATAGTGCTAACTCCTTCTTAGTACGTAACGGATTCTTAAATGGTTTTCACCATCAGTTAGATGGTTTTTCAAGGTAGGGTTACTAGCTTTTCCCGTGGCTTAGCTCACTACATAAATACCTAATAATAGTTTATGTAATCAAAATGGGGTAAAAACTTCGCAACCTTATACTAAAAGTACAGCAATGCTTAATGCCACCCTTACATATCTCGCTAAAATTCCATTTCAAATATTTAAAGTGGTCCATTCACTAACCTGCATGGCAGTCCGCTGTCTAATGCAGTTATGTGAATCTTCTTGTAGCCTGTAATACCTCCGGCAACGCCGAGGAAAACGCCTCTTGGGTCCTGTAAGCTCCGCCCACCACCGAATTTTCAATGCCGGATAGTGAATGGGCCTCTTAATTCTTACGTTTTAATTTTGCTTTCTTCTTTTATATCACAACTTGGTCGATATTAATAGGTAAATAAAATGATAAACAGCATAAAATTATTTAGTTTTATATTTTTGTACAAAATGCATCAAATATTATTTATAGTACAATAGATATAAAATTATATATTGAGTCAAAGCAAAGCGGAACAAAAATAGCAAAACGTAACGTCAAAAGTGGACAGCTGATTTATTTAACCTAAAAATTGTAAAAAAAAATAACAAATATATTTTTAATCAAAATAGGCTCATTAATGACACAATGAGACGTGTTTCTCGACTGTTTCAACCTTTAATCACAATACCGAAGAATGCGAAGATTAAAAATACAGAAATAACTTGTAAAAGCCAAAAGGTATGTGAATCGTTTCGATGTATTTTGTACGTCCAAATTTTAAGTTTAATTCGTGAAACAAATATAAATTATTACAATTATCTCAATAATTAGGATCTAAAAAGATTGTTGAATATGACATAAAATAATAAACGACAAAACCAAGATTATTGGTTTTATTTCATTAAAATTTGCAGTATGAATAACAATGTCAGAATTACTAATAAGTTATTTCTAAACACATCAAAGCAGTATCTCTATGAAAGTTACAAAACAGTTTTGATAGCACACCACAGAATAATAAGTTACTATGTTTATATTCTGGGAACACTTGGTAAGCTTAAACTTTATGTGAGAGTTTTTGGCGGGAACTGAAAGGAGACATTGTGCTGTGCAGTTTTATTTCCTAAAAATGTGTATAATTACTCTAAAATGAACAATAGTTGCAGGATATTGATAGTTTTTGAGTAGAAATTATGTGTTTTTGTGAGAAATGTGAACTGTATAGTCAGATGTGATCTTTCGAGTTTTCACAAGAACTCCATTGAATGGCGTCGGTTGTAGACTGCGATACAACTGCGCTACTATACGAAGACCTATTAATTAACATGTTTCCGACTGAAAGACTTTGATTCTATGGTCATGAATAAATTAATAAAAAAAAAAACTTTATGTAACCAAGTTCGGCATAATGTTCATGATCAAAATTGAAATCTAATAGCTAACTTGTCATCATCAACATCGAAGCTTTAAATGCAAGTTGCGTTTGCAATATCGGAGTCTGTTTTCCCAATATAATTTTTATGAGGAATATATGTTGCAAAAAAAAGAAAATTTAGCATGTCATGTCTTTATATTTATAATAATATTTTCTATCCTTTTATTGTATCTGTCTTATTGAATATGCACTGTTTGCTACAACTCCATTAATTCTTCAAAAGTCATTCTGTAACATTCTTCTGTATAAAACTTAAAAAAAAAGTACTTCAAATATAAATAGAACAAGAAATATAAAGAAAAAACATTTTTAGCTAGACATGATGCTGGGGAGTTTCTTGCCACTTCTCCTTAACTGCAATAACATGTTGCGAAGTGGTGTACATAGATTAGGAAGTAAAATTAAAATTTAATTTTTAACCTATATGTATGACCTTCAAAAAGTGTTCTTCAGTGGAACTTATTGTAAATAAAAACTTTTGAATTTAATTTTTCTTCTCCACTATGCACTTTCTTCATGCACATTCTTTAGCATCCCATGGTTTTAATTCACAATCTGGTCAGTAACAGTGAAGGCTACAAACTAGTTAATTTGTGATGTTAGTTAAGTGGAGTATAATACAGAAACAGAACTTTTAAAGAATAAATAATACAACTTTTGTAATATAGCTTAGTAGGCTATGGCGTGAGTGAAGCGTGCAGAGCTCTTGCCTTCACCAATGTGGTTATGTTTTTGTATAACCACCCAAAATTCACCTTATATGTCAAATAGTAAATAAATATGCCCTATAACTTTTGAGACAGACAGTCCTGTCTTCCCATATATTGGTTAGTTATGTTAGTAAATTTTCAATTCCGGTTTTCAGCATCTCCTGGAATGTGGTCTAGTTCGTCCAACCAGTTCTGGTCTCTTCACTCTCCTACCGTTGGCACACCGCAGTCTAAAAAAATTAGAAAATATCATCACATCTTGTATAGAAAGTACTGGAGCACAAAGACTAGTACTACCAAAACTGACAAGTGCCGGTTTATGGGAGAAGACAGGAAGAATAGAAATTGGTCCTGAACTGCTGAAGGTCGAGGATAGACATGGGAAGAAATATTTATTAGCACCTGTAAGTTTTTATATTGCTACAACACAAACAAATTCACACCTGCATACCTGTAAAAACACATTTTATTACCTTTCGGCATTTGGACTTCTTTCCTTTACTTATTTATTGCCATGCATTTACTAGTTATTCTAGAGAACAGTAAATTATATATTTTTTATTGTTAAATATATTTTATGACAGTCATTAATCAGGTGTGTCGGATTTAAAGTACAATCTGATTCTAGAAATTCCTTCCATGCGGCCGAGCAGACATATTGCATCTGTGCAGTGTAAAGCAATGCCCCAATTGAGGGACGAGGTAGTCAAGCGATAACCACGAGCAAGATGTGTGCACTACAATTGGTAATCTATTAGTGACGGACTTTGCGCGTTTTATGGAATTACGACCTACTGCATTACGTTCGGACTTGTTGTGTTTTACAGTCAGTCAGTTTTACATAAGTAATAATTCCACAAAATGTAGACCAATTTCAGTAGCACACAACAATGCAAGATTCATCAAGTGGAACAGAGCTAAGAATGTATAATATTCCATAGCAAAGAACACTGCTGGCTTAAAGGCCTAGTTGTCAAACCATAAAAAAAAACAACAACACTGCCATTTCGGCTTGTGAATAGAGTGTCACATGAGTTTCATGATGGTTTGACCCTCGGATATTACCTGGATATGAAGTATCACAGATTTTATATCAGAATTTGCATTTGTTCAGTGAAAATATTACATTGTAGTTAGATTGTTTTCGCAACCGGACCAGTTTAAACCACTCCCAAGAAAATTTCTGTGGGTTTACCAGGATATAAAGGAAACACAGATTTACTATCAATCAGGGAAAACCAGACAAGTTGACGGCCCAACTGTGATGGAAAGTGGTTACCATCGACTATGAACATTTGCAAGACTAAAGATGCTACTAATGTGCTGCCAGACTCATAGATGGGACTAAAACCTAGCCGCTACTGCCGGAACACAACTCAAGGTTGTTATGGCGGCATACTTTAGAGCAGGGGTGGTAGCCATCCAGTCGGGCAAATAGCCTACCACCTGGCTGTGGGTTGTTTTGTCACCTCTTATGAGAGGCCGCAGGAGTTAGTATTCTTTCTCTGTTCCTGCACGGATAAAACCTTTACAATATTACAGATTTTAATTTGTTATTTCTCATAACATTTCAGACGCACGAGGAGTCAATAGCGGATCTGTTAGCTGATGTTGGTCCGTTGTCATACAAACAGCTTCCATTGCTCCTCTATCAGGTAATATTTGTCTTGAATAATTATAATGGTGTATCATAGTGATATTTTTATTTAATCAAAAGGCGGCACTGTTGGCGATTCCCTCCTAAAAAGCAATTTTTCCCTTGTTTCATAACTATCACTGTTAGTGCGAGATTTGTATAATTTTATTTGTTTAGGTGTATGGCTTGGCAACTAGGCCTTTAAGCCAGATCTTAGTTTACAATATAGTTTCTTCATTTTCTTAAGCCTATGTGTAGCACAGCTGAACTGTAGGTTATCAGCTAGTGCTATTCAACGGAGTTCCTGTGACAACTCGAAAGGCCACATTTGACTATACAGTTCACATTTCATACAAAAACATATAATCACTACTCAAAATCTATCAATATCCTACAACTATTGTTCATTTTAGAGTAATTTTACACATTTTTAGAAAATAAAACTGCACGGCACAACATCTCCTTTCAGTTCCCGCCAAAAACTCGGATTTGTATAACGTAAAACATACAGCGCGTTCCATTCGTAGCTCACAACGCCCAAAATGCTCTGTGACAGACAATTCCACAAGGCGACCACGGTCGTGGTCGTGGCGAAAACGTTGACACTATCATTTTCTATCACACAACGACCCATGTTAAGAAGTGGGTTCCACTTGGGTTTACGATTTTGACGCGTGTCAAAAATCGCGGTCGTGAACGTGGTCGTTTTGAGTCCCTAATGGAACATAGCCATAGAATGTTGAGAAATGTATTATTTGAATTCAGAACGAAGAATGACCGATAAACGGCGGGTTTATAGTATATATATATATACAATTCGGTACTTGACAGTATGAAAAATATAGGCAGATTTTAATATATATTGTTTATTACGATCTAAATATAACAAAAATAAATTATTTTAACTAAAATATTAAATATTAATTGATATTTTTGAGAAATAAAATAATATATTGCAGCCATTAGCCACGTGACAATGAACGCCGAACAGAGCGCGTGACGTCATAGCGTGCAAAACACAACAAGTTGTCAATGACTTCTCAGATGACACTTCAATGAAACAGATGTTTGCTTTGCACGCTATGACGTCATGCGAGACGCCATGACAGGTTGACGCGTTTTTGTGACGAAATGTGAAAATATTTATAAAATTGCTTAGTTAAATATGTTAATGTTGTTTTTTTTTTGCTGTAATTTTAATATTTTGGCTAAAATAGACCATAAGGCTCAAAATAAAACTTTTTCTCAGAAATTGACAACTACCGAATTGGCGTAGTGGGCGTAAGTTCGCGCATTGCACGTTCAACACACGTATACACGTTGTGTTTGTGTGCTTATGCAAAATTTTAAAAAATAATGCTTCAAATATTTTCAATGTACTACTCGCGCCTTAAATGTAAGTGGACGGACTGGACGAGGACAACAGTACAATAACGCCTATACAGACATTCACATGACAAAGAGGGACACCATGACATATACGACTGCTAGTAAAATGAGGTTACCGATGCCGATCACATCTGATTCTTAACGTACATTTCCGAATTAGAAGTTTTGTACGGGACCAATGAGGTATTGACGCTCACGGCCTCGCCATCCTCATCTCTTCAAACTTACTTGGTGCTAACCGCACTAATCTACTCGCCTCACTTGAAGCGGTACATTGTACTGGTTCTTATAAACTCATTTTAAAATCATGTTCTACCAAACTCTAGAAGTGTCTTTGATTAACCGCGTGGTGTGACGTCGCACTGGGTGCGCATCATGAAAAGTCTGTCCGTCTCTCTCGCGCGCGTTAATACTTACGAGTATGAAAGAGACAGTTGCGTAGACTCATTCCCCGCGTCCCGTTTGACAACGAGAGACCTAAAGGCGACTTTTGTGTTTTGATGTATATATTGGATAAGTTGTATTAGGGTGGGAGTTCCAGGGGTTTTGTCTTTCTTTATTTAATATGTTTATGTCTTACAATGTCCTTATTTATATTAATTATACATTATTATTTTCTCACTATTATTACTTCTGTTACATTATGACCCATATTTTTGTTACATTTATTGCTTATTATTTATTTGTTTTCGTAGATGGTTACAATATTATATCTAAAAGCCAAATAACATTTTATCTTATTTATATATTAGCATCTGCCCGTGACTTTGGTCCTTGTGGAAGTTTTTTTTTCATATAAAGTATCCTATGTTACTTCTAATACCTCCATGAATAAGTGTACACAGTTTCATGATGATCGGTTGAGTAGCTTTCGCGTGAACAAACAAACATACATTCACATTTATAATATTAGTTAGGATATAATTTATTCTTTTGATAGATTCCCCCCCTTGCCCCCTCCCCCTCCGCGGCTAAAGACCAGTTCGTTATATATGTTGCGTTTTTGTAAATGTCTTAGTTTTAATCTCTTTTAAGATAGGCGAGAAATATCGTGACGAGCACCGGCCCAAGCACGGCGTGTTGCGTTCCCGCGAGTTCGCCATGCTGGACGCGTACGGCGCGCACGCGGCGGCCGCTTGCGCGCTCACAGTGTACGAAAGCGTCACGGCGGCTTATAGGAGAATATTTGACATACTGGAGCTGCCAGTATATAGAGGTACGGAAAGACACCATAGTTATCTATGGTACTTGTTCAAATTGAAATTCAAAAGTTTTTATTCAAAATATGTTCCACTTGAGAACACTTTTTGAAGGTCACACTTCCTATTCTATGTACACCGCTTCGCTACGCGACAGTGCGCATGGTAAAAATTAGAATTAAATCTTTCGTCTTATTTTCTCGGTAGTATTAGAGGGAGACAAGTGTGATGACCAAAAACGCTTCCAAGGATGTTCGATTATTCAGATTATTTAATATAAGTTTTTTTCACCGAAATACCTATTTGTACTTAAGTGAGAGTTTTGACGAGCTCTTTGGTTGAGCGGGCTAAGTCTTAGCCGGCGGAACTTGCTGGAACGCAATGGTTCCGGGTTCGATTCCCGGTATAGTGAATTTCGCAAACGATCTGTCTGTTATTTACTATGGTCTGGGTGTCTGTGATCGGTCCCAGAGTGGTCCGTTATATATTACCCAATAACACAAGCGTAACTTGCTTAACTTAAGGATATACAATGTGTGTCTTTGTCTGCCGATGATAGATGGTTTACCGCAATTCCGTTGTATGATGCGTATTGAATAATTCAAATTAATTATTATTATTTTTATATTAATTAATGAAAAAAATAATTAATTAATCAAAATTATTTTTAATTAATTAATTAATCTATATATATATATAATAAAATTGTGGAGGTCAAATTTCTATACAATAAAAAAAATTACTAAAAACTGGACCGATTTAAATGAAATTTTGTATGGTGGTAGCTTATATCCCTGGTCAACATATAGGATACTTTTGATCCCGAAATATTAAAGAGTTCCCGTGGGATAGTTAAAAAAACCGCACCACTCGGACGAAGTCGCTGGCGAAGCTAGTTTAATAATAATTAAAATTAATTTTAATTAATTTAATGTAATTTAATAATTACAATTAATTTAATTTAATTATTATAAGTAATTTAATTGAATAATTAAAATTCATTTGAATTAATTAAATAATTCCAGTGGAAGCGCCGACAGGCGATATGGGTGGCTCTCTCTCGCACGAGTGGCAGTTGAAAGCGGACGTGGGGGAGGACTCGATAGACGTATGTCCGTCCTGCTCGCACGCATCACTGGCCGGCGCGGAGGGAGGGAGATGCAAGAACTGCACTAAAGACATGGAAACTTTTAATAGTATAGAGGTAAATATTTTGAATGGTTTTGAAGCCTCATTGCATGACATTGATACTTTAATGAAATTTATTTCAAAACTATTTCATATTCAATTTTTTTCGTTTTTTGTGGGCAGTAAATAACTAAAAAAGATTAAGTTCAGTTTTTTATACTTTTCATTTTATTTATTATATGATGTGTTAAAGTTCCTTACTGAGGGCATACTTTGTGTTTGCTATTAGCGCAACTTCAATTGATAAAACCTCATTACATTACTTCATAATTTTATTATAAATCACTCATGTCACACGCCATACATACGTCTAAACATCAACAAATATTAATTGTATAAACCGTAAAACACCACATATAAAACCAGTAAAACATAAAATATATATGTAAAATCTTAAAACATTTTAAATTAAATATTCAAAACACTTTGCACTGCTCTAAATGCCTTTAGTGCTTAACCTTAAAACGCCAGGTAAATAATAAATGTCATTTTAAACAGTATGAAGCCTTGATTTATTTCTATATAAAATAAAATTTGTATCTAGGTGAATTCAAGTTAAAGGTGAAGTATAAGTGTTGCCGACAGAATCACCCCCCTGACCTCCCCCCACCACGCCCCGCTTATCGCGAATATGTAGCTCGCTCCATTAGCAGCTAAGCGTCTGCTTAAAAGTAGTACCCTAGCGAGTGCGGTGCAAGCCACCCAGTGTTACCAACCCTACCGTTTTAACAGTATTGCTGTTTTTAAATTAGCATTCACTGCCGCCTATTAATTACACTATGCAAAAAAGAAAATGAATATGAAAATACTGAAGATGAGGCAATTGAGAATGAAAGTGGAGAATAGTTTTACTTTGATTTATGTTTGTTTTATAACATACTAGCTGTCCCGGCAGACGTCGTCCTGCCCGGTAAAAAAAATAAAAAAAAAATTTAGGGGTGGACTACCCCTAACATTTAGGGGGATGAAAATTAGATGTTGGCCGATTCTCATAGATACCGGATAAGCACAAAAAATTTCATCAAAATCTGTCAAGCCGTTTCGGAGGAGTATGGCAACGAAAACTGTGACACGAGAATTTTATATATTAGATTATTATGTTGTGATTATTAATATAACAATGTATGTGAATCGAAGTAACTAAGAAGGCGGTTATTTTTATTAATATTGGATATTGCTTTCATTATATGACGAAAGTATGAAATATGCCTTTTTTTCTTTACCTACTGTTTTCTCCTGTTTTTTTATTGGGGAGCTGTTATTTTTTAGTTTTTCGGGGTTGGCAACACTGGAGCTACCGGCTCATATATAATGCACTATATATAAAATCGATAAGCTTCTCTGGAATAAAATGTCAAAATATCATTTACCCTGTCCGATAGATGGCGCTACAATCGGTATTATATTCCTACTAGCTGCGCCCCGCGGTTTCGCCCGCGTGGTGGTGGAAAATCGTTATATTATGGATGATCCCCACTATATCTTTATAAATTCTATCCGTGCAGGAACGGAGAAAGAATACAATTTCCTGCGTTAGGGCGGCCTGTCGTAAGAGGCGACAAAACAACCCACAGCCAGGTGGTAGGGCATTTGCCCGACTGGATGGCTACCACCCCTGGTCTAGAGTATGTCGCCATAACAACCTTGTGTTGTGTTCCGGCATTAGTGACCAGGTTCCAGGCTCCCTAAAGAGAGCAGCAGCGCATTCGTAACACCTTTGGTGTTGCAAATGTCCATAGGCGATGGTAACCGCTGTCCATCAAGTGGGCCGTCTGCCTGTCTGCTGATCTCCTGCAATAAAAAAAATAAAAAATTATAGCCTATGTGTTACTCTGGTGTGTAGGCTGTATTATTGTAAAGTTTCATCAAATTCCATTCAGTAGTTTTTGCGTGAAATAGTAACGAACATACAACCATACATTCTTATAAAATTTCGTGTTGATTATTATGGCGCTAAAATCGATAATTCTATACATTCCATTAGATGACACTCATAAGTTTTAACTCTTTCTAAATTGGAAAAAAGGGAAAGACAGGATAAAATGAGTTTTAAAAAAATTACATATTGTTAAAGCCCTGGTCTCGACAAAATCAAATTCGCATCTGCATACCTGTAAAAACATATTGATACGAGTGTGGCACTCGAATTAAAATGCCGTTGGAATTACTATGGGATTTATTAGAACTATACAAACACGTATAACACAGGTGCAAATACACGTCTTACTCGTATCGTAATCGTCGCTTCACTGCCGATCTCTCCTTTGAGTCTTTGATACAATATGGCTGCCAGCCCGCATAGATCGGATTTCTTAGAATCAATTCGACACACTTGCCTAATGACTGCCATAAAACAAGTACAATAACAACAGAATGTTTTTCTTAATCACAAATTTTAAACACAAAGTAAACAAAAGAAGTCCAAATGCCGAAAAGGTAATAGATCAGGTTTATGGAAGTATGCATTCACGTTTTGTCGGCGTGTAATAATATTTTAGTACCTTTCGGCATTTTGATAAGTCCAAAGTTTTGTTCACTTTGTGTTTAAAATTTGTGATTAAAAAAACAGCCCAGTGTTGTTTTACGTAATCTTTTACGGCCAATTGTTGTATTGTGATCATTAGCCAGGTGTTCGGATTTAAAGTACAAACTGATTCTAGGAAATTCGGTCCACGCGGCCGGGCGGACATATTGCATCTGTGCAATATAAAGCAATGGTCTGATGGAGGGACGAGGCAGTCGAGCGATAACCACGTGCGAAGCAAGACGTGTGTACAATAGGGAATTTTGTAGTGACGGACTTTGCGCGTTTTATGGAATTACGACCTTTTGAATTACGTTTGGATTTGTTGTGTTCGGTTATATTTGCACCTGTGTTATACGTGTTTGTAAAGTTCTAATAAACTCTATAGTAATTCCAACGGCATTTTAATTCGAGTCTCGCGAGACTCGTAACAATGTAATACTATAACTTATGCCAAGAGTAAAAAAGTGGTTCACATACAACTCCATACAATATTGGACCGTACAATAAAATATTGCTCTACGTTCGTTTTATGGCATTTGTTTTATCTTTTATCTCTTTCTTCCTTTTTCAGGTTGGACATACTTTCATATTAGGCACAAAATACAGTGAAGCGTTGAACGCTCATTTTATACCAAATAACGGAACTGCTCAACCGATTTTGATGTCCTGTTACGGAATCGGATTGACAAGGTAACTTTTTTTAGATAAAGAATTAAATACCTCCCACTCGATCTATATATCTTATATATATAAATCTCGTGTCACGATGTTTGTCCGCGATGGACTCCTAAACTACTCAACCGATTTTAATCAAATTTGCACACCGTGTGCAGTTTGATCCAACTTGAAAGATAGGATAGTTTTTATACCGTTGGAACCGGTAGGTGGCGCTGAGATCGGGTTCTAGAATCCTCTTAAAAACGGGGAGCGATTTTATTTTTGTGTGTTTGAGTGGGTCCCCGGATGGTTTAAATCCACAATTGGAACCGGTAGGTGGCGCTGGGATCGGGTCATAGATTTTTATTTTTTCAGAGCAGGACAACGTCTGCTGGGGCCGCTAGTATATATATTGAATCTAAAATTGTTTTTAAAAAAATATAAAACCAGTCTTTAAAAAAATATCTACAATATCTTGAAGTCGGTGCATTTTACAATTTTCTTGTTGTTTCTCATACGCTTTACTTGACACCGATTTCAAGATGTTTTAAGAAGTATATATAATTTGTTTTTTAGTTTGAAGTCTGCTTTGTTTTTGTTAGTGTTACATGCCGACAAAGAAATGCGCACACCAAAGCAAAGGTATTTGGTATAGAACTTTGATGATCCTAATGGTTGGAGGGGCGAGATGGAATTAGAAATGGCGATCTAAGATCGTTTAGTCGAAGAATCGATTTTTGGGGCCAATAAATCGAATTTTTTTTAAATCGATGTGTAGCACTAATTGGACCTACTTATGCAAAACAGAACCAATCCACAAACATGCCAAAATTGGTTTAAGGATGCAGAAGGCTATCAAAATGCACCTTCTTTCAACTCCATAAGAATCATAATAAGATCTGATAACATTTACAGAATAAAGCATTTTTATCACAAAGTAGCTAACCCACAAAACACCAAGAGTATAATAAACTAACAAGACCCACGGTAATCCAAAAACCTAAAAGGTTTACTTGAATATATAGGACAAAATAGAATAAACATTATTAAACACATTTTTTTCCAAAATAAAGACACTTTTTTGTATGATTTTTTTAAATAAAAATAGCTTTTTTTTTCAAAACTGACCGTATTTCGGTTGGTTCAATTTTGCATATGTAGGACCAATTAAGAACACGCTGTCTAGTGACTGTAGGATCTGTTACGTGTATGGAGGATAGAGATAAGGAGGACCATATAGTCTGGGGGACCAGTTGAAAAAGTGTCCACCTGTAAACAGCAAATTATGTTTCGAAAACACGTCACAATAGCGCTAGTGTAGGAAAAGGAAATGATATGAAGTTAGCAGTTATAAACGAAGTGAAGTGTGCTCGGTTGAAAATTTTAAAAATTATAATTTTGAAAAGTATCGAGACTTGCTCGTATTGAGATGTATGTATGTATGTATGTATATACATTTTTGACCAATTGAATTTTTGAAACCTATTTCACTAATTAAGATCACTAACTAAATTATCTGAAAATTCCACCATGAGGAAACATGCAATAGTTACATACATACATAACTTCACGCCAGGTCCCTTGCGGGGTAGGCACGAACAACAGAGCGCCACACAGGTCCATTCTTACACACCTCACTCGCTTCTTTGACATTCATAGCTCTTGTCATGCACGCTCGTCTGTTCTTAAGGCTCCTAACATCACCTTCTGCTAACACATGATCAATTTGATCATGGAAGGTGTGTCGTGGCCTTCCGCGACTTCTGCATCCATCCACTTTTGCATTGTATATTTGTTTAGTAATTCTTTCATCATACATTCTTTCCACATGCCCGAACCACCGGAGCCTTCCTTTCCTTCCTGCAATAGTTACATTCTCGTAAAATGCGCGGTGACAAAGAGGATGTCTTTCTTTCCTTCTTCAATCTAGTATCCTACTGTAACTATTTGTGGCCCTTCAATGGACTCTTTTTTATATACATAACCTTTTTTTTAGATAAACTTTTTATTTCATAAACTTTTTTTATATATATACTTTTTGACATTTTCTTGTTATTTTATTCAATTTTGACCTAATATAAATTAAATAGACATTTTATGTAATTTTCATATAATTGTATTTTTTTTGTTTCTTTATTGTGATTAACTGTTTGAGCCAATTTTTATTTTTACCATATAAATTATTTTATAGTGGAAACTTGATTGATATATGTATTCATTTTGTGTTTTATATTTAAGAATATTAATTACTGTATGTTTCCCAAACAAATTAAATTTTAAAAAAATAGTGAGATGGTTCTCCTTACCTCTACCCTTCATAGTTACATGAGACAGAGTGTAATTGACTTTTTCTAATTAACAGACTATTAGCAGCAAGCCTGGAAGCGTTGTCCAATGAAAAATCGATGAGGTGGCCAAAAGCCATTGCACCGTATAGCGTAATTATAATAGGACCTAAGGTGAAGTCAGTTATACATGTTAAACAATCTCAGCTTTTGTCATTGTCAACACTGCAATATTCTTTTTGTCAACACGGCAATATTCTTTTTGTCAACATTGCAATTTACTTTTTGTCAACATTGCAATTTTCTTTTTGTTAACACTGCAATTTTCTTTCTTCGTGTTTCTATATTTTGCAAATGTAACATTTTTTAAAGTGTTGGCATTGTTTCTTGTACTCGCAAACAAAAGTCGACTATAAGGCGACGAACATTTTTATTCAGCGACTGTACATTTAAAGAATTACATATTTTTTAATATTAAGCAAAATTTATTAAAAAATGAAAATCTTGAAATCAGTCACTCAATTTAAGTTCATGTGTTAACAGGAAGGCTCGAAGGAGTGGCAATCCCACGGCTGGGATAAGATAGCAAAACTGTACGACTCAGTAACTAATATACCGAATCTGATGAACGATGTATTGGTGGACGATAGACACAATATGACCATTGGAAAACGACTCATGATGGCGGAGAGGTATATTTTTGAATTTTGTGATATTAAAAACATCGTGTTTAATATCCTATGAAATAATATGTGATAAATAGTATCAAATGAGATAACATAGGATAAATCATATCCCAAGGGATAACAAAGAATATATCTTAATTTGCTGAGATACAGGTAATACTACTAGTGGTCACACAGTGGTCGAAATTCGACCATAATTAATTTCAAATTATAAGCTTGAACATTATTAAGGTTCTGTTGTCAAAGACTATACTTCTAATCACAGATTTTGCCAAGGTTAATTTGATTTTATCAATAAACAAAAAAAGTGTATGAAACGCGTGTGTATGTTAAATACATGGTAGTGTTATGTTTTTTTAGTAAATTGATTTAATGTCTTTTTTTTGGTATAATTTGAAAAAAAATAGCATACTATGTGCGTAATTTTCGTAAAAATTGGTACAAAGTTTTGGCTTTACGTGTTAATATAATGATGTTGATAGCAGTTGGTAAGCAAAGTGGCTAATATGTTGTGATTAATGTGTGAATACATGGTATCCCTAGAGATAACATCGGATAAATAGTATCCCAAGATATAACAAAGTATCGCAAGGGATAACATAGGATGAATAGTATCCCGTAGGGTAACAAGGGGTAAATACATAATAACAATAAGAATTGGCTGTCAATCAGGGGAAATCGCATCGAAATCGGTCCAGTAGTTTTTACGTGAACCCCTAACAAACCGAGAAGAAATCTGAAAATGCATCGTGTTCTCCATCCATATAGTCTATTCTAGTTGTTTTTTTTATTGGGTTTAGTGTACGGATACGACATGTTTATAGTAGAATTATTTTGTCCGTGCAGTTTGGGTCATAAAATAGTCGGAGCGGTGAAGCGAGTATTTCGCTCTCTCTTCCACTCACGGGCCTTATGGGCGGCCATAGTGATGCGCATTATTGTTATCGATAGTGTATTTATAATTTTGTCATTTTGTGGGTTAGCGATATAAATGAAAGAAAAAAATAGATAAAACAACGTGTTTATTAAAATATGATTTATAATGATATATTAATTAGGTATCTATATATTAAAAAACTATAGTTACAAAAGTTTAGATTGTAACAAGTTATATTAAAAATAAATATAAATACTTATATCTAAATTTAAAATTAAGAGCAAAAAAGATAATAATATTTTTTATAAGAATGATAATCTTTGTTTGATAAGAATGAGTTTTTATCGATAATGGCGTTGCGCCCGCGCAACTTGCTCACCGCCCTAGCCGGGCTGAAGTCGAGTTTGATTTATCACCCAAACTGCACGGATAAAATAATTTTACTATAGTTATTTATTTAGGTTTATGGCTTGGCAGCTAGGCCTTTGAACCAGATCTTACTTTACAACATAGTTTCTTCATTTTCTTAAGCCTATGTGTAGCGCAGCTGAACTGTAGGTAATCAGCTAGTGCTATTCAACGGAGTTCCTGTGACAACTCGAAAGACCACATTTGAATATACAGTTCACATTTCATACAAAAACATAATTACTTACTATATAACAAGATAAATAAACAAATAAATTTACATGGACTCACTAGTCGGGAAGTTAAAATTAAACTAAAAAACTGGCTACTTACCCTCGACTATGCTACTACCGAAGCAATGTTTTAACCTATCTATCTTAATAGCAACTGTATAGTACATACGTAGTTACACACATACACACACACGTACACAACACACACACACGTACACAACAAACACACACACACACACACACACAAACACACACACACACACAGACACACACACATACACGCGCGCGATGTGCGCGCGGACGCGCGCTCACGTGCATCTACACCACACGCTTACTCACTAGACATAAGTATTCTGTTACCGATTTGTATTTTTTGTGTTTTAACTAAATTCTAATGTGAGAGGGCACTAATTCCCGAAACACAGGCTTCATGCCTAGCTCGGGAGTTAGGGACTTCTAAAAGTTCTTGTAACAAAAATTTTTGGCAATAAAGATTTATTATTATTATTATTATATTACTTCTCAAAAACTATAAATATCCTACAACCATTGTTCATTTTAAAGTAATTTCACACATTTTTAGAAAATAAAACTGCACAGCACAACATCTCCTTTCAGTTCCCGCCAAAAACTCCCCGACATGTTTAGAATTTTATAGTATTATAGATTATATATTTCTAGGTGTCATAAATTTAAAAAAAACTTAATGACCTATCCACATTTTCGCGAAAACGAGAATGTACAATAGATTTTCGAGCTTAGCTTGAAATTGTCGCGTGAGAGTGTGGAGCGTCTCTAATACAATAATAAAATTTAAAATTATAATTATTGTTTTCTTTCCAGGATGGGTTATCCTACCATAGTGGTTTGTGGCAAGTCCATCTTGGATTCTCCCCCCACCTATGAGATCCATGACCTCACTGGAACAGACGTGGTTACGCATTCATTTACATTGGACCAGCTTTTACAATTCTTAGAAAGAAATAACGATGAATATTTGAAAATAAGGGTGTAATAAATATTATTTATGGTTTTTTTTTGTTTCATTTATTTATTTACGGACTTGGAAGTGAGATTTATATACCAATCTTCGCACGAGACAAAGTGTAAACAAAGAAAAAACTGTTTCTCAAACTTTACTTGTACTTAATTACATGTAGGCTGCCTACTAATGACTCATTTATTTGTTATATAACAAAAGGAAGACAATAAACAAATGACTAAAAAAATAACAAGATGTTGAGGGTAAATCAAAGCAAACATAATGTTTAAATGTTATAAATTACCCCAAAAATACTATATTGTTACAACCTAGCTTCCGACAAAGGCAAATTCCACGCATAAATCTCTAGAAGCACATTTTTATTACCTGTCGGCATTTCAACTAGTTGTAATCCTTTAATGATCGCCTTCTTTTGTTCACTTATTTATTGCCATACTTTTCTAGTGTAGAATAGCCTATTGTCCTACTATACTCGCTCATTAGTATCATTAGCCAAGTGTTTCGGATTACGATGACAAGTTGATTGTGTCGACGTTACGATACGGACACATTTGTATTTGTGAAGTATAAAACGACTCATGGAGAGGGGGCAGTCAAGCTACGACTACGATACGGGCGTGACGTGTGTACATTCGGGGAACTAATAGTGACGGACTTTGCGCGTTTTATTGAATTAGGATCTTCTGCATTACATTTGGATTTTTTTGTGTCCGGTCATATTTGAATCTGTGTTATACGTGTTTGTACAGTTCTAATAAGCTCTATAGTCATTTAAACGGCATTTTAATTCGAGTTCTGCTAAAGTCGCAACAATATTTTGACGGTTACAAAACAAAAATAGGCGGCAACCCTAATTAAGAGCTGTAATCAAGATTCCAGCAAAAAAATTCCAGCAAGGCTCTCTACATTGATTTTCGTTGGACCTGTTTTTGGCAATGAAACCAAAAATTAGGCACATTTTAGTACTCATCAGAACAATAACATTCATCCGCCATTAGAGCATTGTTTTCATGGTTTCCCATAAAAAAGAACGACGGGAAATGATATTATCTGATTAAACCTGTCACACCATGACGCAGATAGTGTGTTTTTTCATACTACACGAATAAATACCTAAATTGTAAAATTTTAATTTGACACATTTAGCACATGTTTGTTTTTATCGCAACAAATGTAATTAAAATGATTATAATGTTCCTAAATAAAAATATTGTTGTTGATAAAAAATACACTTTAATAAACGTCGAGCATTTTAAAATGCGTTGAAATGTTAGTTACTTCAAAGTGTTTATGGCCACTTTGACCATTTAGTTATAAAGTAGCTTGTATGGTCTAAACTGGGGTGTGACAGAGGAGGTATGCCAAAATATTGAGGAAGATGAAGGAAGAAGGAGGAGATGGAGGGAGAACGTGTACTTACCTGAGATATCAATGATAAAGAGAGAGCTAATTATTAGTAATCCGGAGTCAACGATCATAGTACTTGTCACCATCAAGGGTCTTATAGCGAAGAGCTAGAAGAAGAAGAGAAGCTAAGTGAAGGGTCAGATATAGAAAGCAGCACTCTTGGACAAAGCACGAATTGTGAGGCAGTTCCTATCTCTGAAGCCCTAATCACCGATAATTTGGACCCCCCGCTGCCGACAGACTAGGAGATTTTATATTTTTTAATTGTATTTTGGATGTTTTTTTATCAAAGAATATAAAAAACCATCTCTCTTATATATAAAAAATAATAATAATCATAGATTTAAAAAAAATATCAATAACTTGTAGAATAATTATTTATTTATTTTCAGACACAGATCTATAAAAACAATTTGAATAATTAAATTCAATATTAAAATATAATAAATGTCAATGAGTCAGAAATATACAACTTAAAAATGATCTGTAACGTATTCGTCGAAGTTATGATATAATAAGCATTCAAATTGTCAAAATATTTTTAAATCCTTTATGAATTTAGTGTCGTCTTCTGTATCTTTTAATTTAGCAGGCAATTGATTAGAAATTTTGTTATAGTATACGTAAAATAAACCGCCTCCATGCATGTTACTCGAAGTAATCAAGTCATCTAATACAACATATGGTGCCATGGAAAATCAATTAGACACCATGTAAACATGGCCGAACCTTGCAAATAACAAAGCTCGTGTAATCAACTTATTGAACGTGGGACTTGCTATGTATTGCGATTATCATCTACACGTCAATACTATAAACTATAATACCTTGTCAATGCGAATTCATTTTATTCGGTTTTCATTTTTCAAAATAAAAATAAATAAATAAAAAGCTTTTCAAAATAACCCGCAGCCAGATGGTAGGGTATTTTCCCGACTGGATGGCTACCACCCCTGGTCTAAAGTAGTAGTAAGTAAAGTGACGTCTGTATTTGGAAGATGAGAAGTCGCTAACGTATCGACATACGTTGCATCCCATAATAAGGGGATTCCCATCTCCATCAAATTCAAATTCAAAAGTTTTTATTCAAAATAACTTCCACTGGAGAATACTTTTAAATATATAGGTTAAAATTTAATTTTACTTCCTAGTCTATGCTTCGCAACGTGTTATTGCTGTTAAAGAGAAGAAGCGGTAACAAACTCCCCAGCATCGTGACTAGCTAAAAATTAATTAATTAATATTTCTCTTATTCTATTTATATCTCAAGGTCTTTTTTTGTTGTAGCAAACAGTGCATATTCAATAAGAGACACAATAAAAATAAAGCAAAATATTACTATAGTTATAATAAAGACATGACGTACCTACTACATTTTTTTTGTTTGTTTCATTATTTTTTTTTATTTTTTTTTTTATTGCAGGAGATCAGCAGACAGGCAGACGGCCCACTTGATGGACAGCGGTTACCATCGCCTATGGACATTTGCAACACCAAAGGTGCTACGAATGCGCTGCCGGAACACAACACAAGGTTGTTATGGCGACATACTCTAGACCAGGGGTGGTAGCCATCCAGTTGGGCAAATGCCCTACCACCTGGCTGTGGGTTGTTTTGTCGCCTCTTACGACAGGCCGCCGGGCCGCAGGAAATTGTATTCTTTCTCCGTTCCTGCACGGATAAAAGGTATTATTTAAGGTACCAACGACGTGCCGTCCTGTGCCACAAATATTATTTATTGATAAGTATTTCTACTTCATGAAGGTTTTGTCGCTTGTAGTAAAGACATGTAATTGACCCAGGCTTTAATGGCCATTAAAGATAAATGTACCAATGACTGCGGAGTGATTAAAAATCGCAGAGGGGACAATTATAACTACATATATAAAAATACGGTTTAAAGGTTTTAAGCGGGCCAAATGTATATAACTTATGTGTATATTTGTATATATAGTATAGTTATATATTTATTAATAAAATTGAAGTAATCGTACAATAATTATGTATACCACCATCGCCACTTCTAATCGGAATATTCTTACCACGGGTGTTCTGGAAGAGATCGCTTTTTAGCGATAAGACCGCCCTTTGTACCCTACTATAATAATACTAGTTCGTAAGTTTTTCTGTAATGGTGTACAATAAAGTGTTATCTATCTATCTATCAATTTATTTTATTTTGGTTTATTTGACGTTTCGGCAGCTTTTCACTAGCCGTGGTCACGGACGACAGAGATGACATTTGTCCAACGAATATCGAAGTTTTATTTAGCCTACCGCCAACTTGTTCATTTTAATTATATAGTTTTAATTTTGTTTATGGTTATTATTTACTCTATGGGAGCCTAATCTAATTTACCACCGCTTCACAACATGTTGTGGCTTGAAGAGAAGAAGCGGCGGAAGAAACTCTTCGGCAAAACATGCCTGGTTCTAAAATTTGTATATAATATTAAAATGGGTGGAAGGAAAATGCGCTTAAAACCGTTAAACCGTAGTTTTATAATGTATACAAGTCGCGAAAACTTAAGAAAATATTCTACATTAATAAAATTTAAAGAGATATGCTGCATTATTAATTTTACTAAATCTTGTCATTATTGCGACAGTATCGGCCGGCTTGTTCAGTGGTAGTGCGGGTAGCAAAGGTAAAAGTTGTTGGTGGTGGAGGGAGGGCAAAATCCACAGCCAGGTAGAATGAAGTGGCGCTTACCTGCGGGTCCCCAATCCTCGTTCTTTAGACTCCTCAGCACGTCTTCAGGGGTTGCGTATTATACACACCAACAAAAGGAGCGGTTTTACAGGTAAAGGGCGTCCTGTGCAAAATAGCTTGAGCACGTGCGGTGATCGCGAGGCCGTCGACGTACTGGACCGCCCGCCGGCACGAATCATGGCTAGCCGACAACTGTTACCACCTGTGTCTATCCAGTGTGCGGATTTGCGGAAACACTAAACTTAAGCTTGTGGAATCGCTATTACTCCCCATTCTTGATTATGTTGATGCCAGCTATCTGGACATAATCCAAGACAAATTAAATAAACTTGAGCGTCTTCAACATTTTGGGCATAAGGTTCATATTTGGGTTACGTAATGACTATATCTCTGAATTCCGTAACAAAGGCCGCCCGTTGTACTATCTTTTGCATTTTTTAACTTCTGTTTGTCTATGCTTTGGTGTGCAATAAAGAGTTAAGCAAGGGCCTTACTCACTAAATGGTGGCGGCAGGAAATGGCTATCGTCTGCTCTGCGTTGGCTCTGGCAGATGACGGCCAAGACAGCTTGTCTCCGAAGGGCAGGGCAGGGTGCAAAACACCCACTGACTATAGAATGGGGAGCATGGATGAACTCCGCTTCCTCTTCCGACGGATTTAATACGGGTTAGTCAACCGGGGCGTCGAGCCAAAAGTGAACTCTCACTTTTGGCTCGACGCCCCCGCTCGCGTCCAAGTTGTCGCTAAAAAGCGCCGTTCAACCCAAGAAGAATCAGGGCAGTCCTCTTACCACTCGGCACATGTCACTGAAGATGGAGTTATTGCAGTCAATACATCAATGTATAATCTAAAATTAAAAATCAATAATAAATAAGTAGAATTAATTTTATTAATTATTATTTAACAAAATTGGGTCGTTTTGGTATTACGCCAAAGGGAATGTGTCGGATATAATTCCGGCACAGCAATATGCTGAGTACAAACCTTGTTTGCTGAAAATGCGGTGTATAAATAAGGAATGTAATTACGCCATATTTCTTCAAATAATCTCTTTCTTTCATATTTGCGTGAAAATAGTGGCACCCTTACGCAACTTGTCCATTCTGCAATTTTACATTAACACTATGCTATAAACCGTCTAAATGCAACCAGCACTCAAACATATAATCCACAAAGCTATCCAACAACTTTCTAAATAATCCGTGTTACATCTTGTAAATTAGATTTATTTAACTCTGTACTGCACTTAGTTTTTTCGTTAGTTGTGATTTCAAGTTTGTGAAATATAGACGCTTGTGCTAGAAAAAATAATTGTTATTGCGAATTATTTCAAAGGTAAATATTTTCACATAAAATAAACTTTACCTAGATTGATATATTATTTAGTTAATACTTTAAGACCTAATAGTAATAGGTAAATTATTTAAAGTGCATAGAATAACTAATTATAATTAAACTTCTAAAAAGAAAAAACAAGTTTTAGGATAAGGAAACTAGACTTATATTTTATTTTATCTATAATCTCTTTAGACCATAAGTAGGATACTGAGCCTAAGTCATCGAAGTCAATGGGTAAGGTTCCTAGAAGGCTCGCCATAGTTATTCGTTGTCCAAGGTAAGAACCAGAAGCATAAGGGCTATTTACATGAAGAGAGTTTATCGCGCGCATTAGGGCGAGGAATCGTATATTATTTTCGTAGGCGATACTCTTTAGACAATAATCACATTGACATGTTTACATTTTCTAAAAACTCGCCTACGAGTAGGTCATACGATAATCGTAAAGTAATAATTATCGACAGACACACACACATTATATATCCCCAAGATGAGCAAGTTACGCTTGTGTTATGGGTAATATACAAGGGACCACTCTGGGGTCGATCCCAGACACCCAGACCATAGTAAATAAAAGAAAGTTCATTTCCCAAATTTACCATGCCAGGAAGCGAACCCGGAGCTTCTGCGTTCCAACGAGTTCGGCCTGCTAAGATTTAGCCCGATCAACCACAGAAATTGTCAAAGTAATTATCACCAAGAGCTTTGTTTACACTGCAACACAAATTGCGTCGACATATTTGCCTACGATTTCTCGACTTTCCTAAACTTGAACTCTTATGACATTTTTCAAGTTCATGCGAGTATCGTACAAATCAGTTTGAAACGATTTGAATGCGAGTCTTGTTATTCGAGCTCGGAGATAAGCACGGTATTTTATATTTCGTTTACACAGAGACAAGAGAAAGACAATATTCAATGACCAGGCGATAATCGCCTTTGCACGTACGATATCGTATGTTTAGTTTACATGATAATATGTTTTTTCTTAATTTTTTTGCGTCAGTTCAGCAAACAGGCATACGACCCACATGATGGAAAGTGATTACCATCGCCTATGGACATTTGCTAACACTAAAGTGCTACAAATGCGTTGCTGCTCTCTTAAGGGAGACTGGAACCTGGTCACTAATGCCAGAACACAAGTCAAGGTTGTTATGCCGGCATGCTTTAGACCAGGGGCGGTAGAAGATTAGAATTCGGACTCACGCCCTTTGAGTTAGGGACGCAAGTAATCTAAGTAATAGTTACCACGGCTTTTGAGCAGGATATTTTAATGATTTCTTGTAATTACTATTTAATATGTATATAGTTTGCCGAAACAGTTATGTTTTACAAAAAGTAGGCAAACATGTCTCAAAGTGCAAGACACGTGAAGTGAATGTTGCTCTTATTTGCTTTTAAACACTCCGTTACTTTAATAATACACTTATAAACTAGCTTTTGCCCGCAGATTCGCTTGCGTTAATACGAAATTTCGCATACAGAGTGAAAGAAAATTGTGAGTCCCGTAGCCTCCTCCTGGCCCGGAAATATAATAAACTATTTCATAAAGAATAAATATATTCAAATTCAAAAGTTTTTATTCAAAATAAGTTCCACTGGAGAACACTTTTTGAAGGTCATGCATATAGGTTAAAATTTAATTTTACTTCCTAGTCTATGTACACCGCTTCGCAACGTGTTATTGCTGCTAAGAAGAAGCGGCAACAAACTCCCCAGCAACACGTCTAGCTAAAAATTGTTTTTCTTTATATTTGTTGTTCTATTTTTTATAGTTAAGTACTTTAAAAAAAAAAAGATTTTATACAGAATTATGTTACAGAATAACTTTTGAAGAATTAATGGAGTTGTAGCAAACAGTGCATATTCAATAAGACAAAAGCGCAATAAAAGGATAGAAAATAATTATAGTTAAAAATATCTAATTATAGTTATATATATCTCCATATATTCCTTACAAGTACGGCAAGATAAAAACGTTACGTACTCGTACAAAACACAGTATAAGAGGTTGGAGCGAGCTGTTATGTAAATGAAGTTTTGTCATTTAAATATTCTTCAATAGTGTAGTATCCCTTTTTAAGCAAGATACTTTTTATTTTGATTTTGAATTTAGTGAAGGGCAGATGTAACATTTCAGTCGGAATCTTATTGATATAACCCTAAAGAGATTATTTAAGGACATGAAAGACATTTTATACTCAACTAAAGTTCACAATTATTGCGTCATATGTAAGCGACGATGTTGAAATAAAAACTTAAATATACATTACTAGCAAAGCTAGTTTCCTAAACGTACTATGATATATAGTACTGCTGTGCTCGCGACGTCCTCCGCATGGAATTTGTTTTCAAAACCTCCCGATTTTGAAACAGTCCTTATTGGTGCTCCGCATCTATTGGTCTTCGCGTGATGATACGAGTATTAGCCTATAGCCTTCTTCGATGAGCTACCTAACACTGGAATAATTTTTCAAATGAAATAAGTAAGTAGTTCCTGAGATTATTAGCGCGTTCAAGCAAACAAACAAACAAACTCTTCAGCTTTATATATTAATTATATATTGTACTAGCTGTGCCCGCGAGGTCCACGAGGAATTTCAAACCTCCCGATTTGAAACATTCTTCATTGGTGCTTCGCTCCTATTTGTCTTAGCGGGATGATGTACCTATAGCGTATAGCAGTGTTTTTCAACCTTTTTCATGACGCGACCCCTTTAGTATGAAGAAATATTTCGCGACCCCCCTACCCGTTGCTTTTTAATACGCTTTTATTAGCTTCATACGTATGTTAGTATGTAAAGAAATCTTTAAAGTTAAAATTGATCAACTTCCCGGTTTCCAATTGAGCTGAAATTTTGCATGTATGTGTATATCAGGTGACAATGCAATGATATGGTACCATGGAGCTGATCTGATGATGGAGTCGGAAGGTGGCCACAGGAACTTCTGTACTAAACAAAATAGACCCGTCGTGTTTGGGCTCGTTTTACTTGTCTTGGCTAGCACTATGCTGCTACATGATATGCAGGATCTCAGAAGCTTGTATTTAAAAACCTTTTTTAAAAATCAACTAAAAAATGAAAAATAAATAATAGTTTTAAAAAAAACTAAAAAATACACTTTTATAGAAAATCAAACTACAAAATAGAAAATGAACATAAAAGCGTGTTAATTAATAAAAGAACGTACTTTTGTGTCCTTGCAATTTGATGAATCTACGGATACTGCAGACTTTTTTTTTTGAGGCGAGGGAAAATGTCTAACCGATTTACGCACTCTCTGGGCCGTCACTAGGAAACGGCACGAATCCACTGGGGGCGGTAACGCTAGCAATTGTATGCTTTATTTTGCGTTCCGTCCGCTATGGACTACACAGAGGAGTGTGGAGACTCCGAGTGATGCCGCACGGGCGAGCAACCTCAATACCCACTAAAAACCCCCTCCTCCCTGACGACCCTGCGCTTTTGTGTGTTGGAAAGACTGAGATATAGAACATAGTTACGCAACAGTCGATCCAGCGCAATAAAGTGCTTGAAGTGTGCCCTGGGAGAACACACTCCACTACGAAACGGGGGTAGTTGTTAAATCCCTTGCTTTACCTAGTAGCTAAGGGCCCCATCGTTCCGGATCCTAACTCAAGGAGGGAAGTAATGCGCGCACCTGCCTCTCCGGGTGCCGGCTGAAGGCCGGCGACCTCGAGAAGAGACCGTAGTACGCGCCGAAGGACTTCGCTCCCTATCCCTTTCTGCGGCCTCTTTCAGAGACATTACTGCCTCACAAAAAGTAACCGCAGCATCCCAGCGGTCGTCGCCCTGCACGGATACTGCAGACTACTACAGTAGCTTTCAACCTTTTGCAACTCCGCTATAGAAGCTTCGCGACCCCCCTAAGGAGGCTTCGCGATCCCCTAGGGGGTCGCGACTCACGCGTTGAAGAACACTGGCGTATAGCCTTCCTCGATGTTGTAAAACCTTATTTAATGTCATAGACAAAATGTAACTGATGTGTAATAGAATAAAATTTTTAATTCAAATTTACTTCAATAAAAAATGTCGAACTGTTAACACAATCTTTTACTAAAAGATTTTTTCCAACATTCGTTATCAGCACGAAGGCTCTGTAAAATGAGCTAATTGTTCCATTTTTTCATTTCGAAGTCGTTGTGGCATTGCTTTTTGCGTATAGTAAATAAATACGTCTGACAAAGAAAAAACAAAAGTTCAATATGTCAGGGGATCACGAGAAAACAGGGTCAAGCCTGCATTCATTGGCAGGAATATATTTAAAGGGAAGAGACGACTATGCTTCATGGAAATTTAAAATGCGCATGTATCTTCTACATGAAAATTTGTGGAATTGCATAGTCGGGTACCCTGCGGGTGATGCCACTCCCGTTGACGTCAAGGTAAGAAATGACGAAATTACCTTAGCGAAAATTTGCTTAACCTTGTATGGTCCAGCAATTACGCACGTCAGAAGCAGTAAGACTGCGAAGGAAGCGTGGAACGCTTTAGCAGCTTCCTACGAAGATAAGTCCATGGGTCGTAGATTGGCTTTGGAGAGAAAGCTATATAGATACCATTTAAGTGACTTTCAAAGCATGGAGCTGTATATAGATGCTGTAATGTCAACAGTGCAAGATCTGGCAGACATAGGGAAAGTTACCGAAGACAGTTCAGTAGCTGCAATCTTATTAGGAGGATTGACATCCCGTTTTGATCCGTTGATCATGGCATTAGAAAGCTCTACAGAAGGGATTTCAACTGAATTTTTAAAGAGTAAACTATTAACAGAGTTTGCGAGGTCAGCTGAATCTGAATCATCTACGTCTGATGCAGCGTTAAAAGCAAAGCACAAACCAAGTAAAAAACCAAAGGTTCGAAAAATAATTTGCTACACCTGTAAAAAGCCCGGTCATAAAGTACCAGACTGTCCCTTGAATAAAAAGAACAAGGAAAGGTGTGAGCAAGGTAACATTTCAAACTTATTCGGTGCTTTGAATACTGCTGGAGAAATAAAATCTGACAAATGGTACGTAGATTCTGGAGCTAGTGCACATATGTCTGGTAGATCTGATTGGATGGAAAATATTAGAGATTTTCCAGTTACCAAAGTGACAATTGCAAATGGTGATACCTTATTTAGTGCCGGAATAGGCAATGTTCCTATTGTAAATAATTTTGAGACTCTAAGTGGTAAAAATGTAAAGAATATTTCGGATGTTGTATTTGTGCCAGGTTTAAATACAAATTTAATTTCTGTAGAGAAAGCCACACAAAATGGTTTTTCTGTTCTGTTTGATACAAAAGGTTGTACATTTTTTGACGCTTCTACTTTTTCTTATACAGGTGATGCTGTTTGTCACGGGTCTTGTTGTGGTGGATTGTACACTTTAGATTGTACTGTAAGTTCACCCAAATCCTTATCAGCGTTCGAAGTACAAAGTGACGTTTCAAGTTATCGCTTATGGCACAAGCGACTTGGTCACTTATGTTGTATAGGTTTAGACGCTCTTAACAAAGCAAATCCAGACATTTCGTACAAAGACATAGATAAGGAACCCTGTATAGCATGTATAGAAGGTAAGCAAGCTAGGAAACCTTTTAAGAAAGTTCGTTACCACAAATCGTCTTCTAAGTTGGAACTGATTCATTCGGATCTTTGTGGGCCGATGTCCGATTGCTCTTTTCAAGGCAATAAATATTTTATAATTTTTGTAGACGATTATACTCGTATGATTTATATATATTTTATTAATTCGAAAGATCGAGTCAAAAGTAAGTTTAGTATGTTTAAAGCCATGGTAGAAAGGGAGTCCGGTTTAAAAATTAAAACACTGCGGTCAGATAATGGTACTGAGTACGTAAACAGCGAGTTTTCTGACTACCTAAAAGGAGAAGGCATAAAGCATGAAACAACTGTTCCATATAGTCCTCAACAAAACGGCCTATCTGAAAGAACGAATAGGTCGATTGTAGAAAAGGCACGTTGTATGCTTTCCGATAGTTCTCTCCCTAAAGGATACTGGCAGGATGCAGTCGAGACTGCTGTCTACTTAAAAAATAGATGTCCTCACAGGAGCCTCAATGGTCAGACACCTTTTGAAAAATGGCATGGTGAGAAACCAAGTTTATCTCATTTAAAAGTCTTCGGTTGTCGCGCAATGGTCAAAATTCCAGATGCTCGAAGAAATAAGTTAGATCCCAAAGCTAAAGAGTATATTTTCGTTGGATACTCAGAAGATCCTCGAAGTTACTATTTTCGGGAACCAAATTATCCAAGAAGATTGACCAAAGCGAGAGACGTAGTTTTCTTCGAAGGAGTATTCTGCGATTTGAAAGCTGAAGACAAAGAAATTGGTAATTCTTCAAATATTTTTGATATAACTCATTTAAACACAGATAATAATCCAAGGTGCAGTCATCAATTGACGGAGGAAGCTGAAGTGGCGCCGCTCCTTGTGGAGCAAGTACAAAATAATTCAGATTTTCCTAGGATAAGTGATGAAATTCCTACTGACGATATCAATACAGTGACGCAGACTGAAGATTTATCTGACGAACGATATCCACTTAGGAATAGGCTACGTCAACGTTTTGATGCAAACCTTATTAGCCAAGCTGACTATACAGACGATCCCCAAAGCTATAAAGAAGCCGTGGAAGGAGGCGATAGCTATCAGTGGACATTGGCAATGCATGATGAGTATAATTCACTAATAAAGAAACATACTTGGGACCTAGTGGATAGACCAAATAAAAGGGTGATACCATGTAAGTGGGTCTTCAAGTGTAAAAGAGATGCAGAGGGTTCAATTGTCAAATATAAGGCAAGGCTGGTGGCAAAAGGTTTTAATCAAGTTTGTGGTGTTGATTATAATGAAACCTTTTCACCAGTGGTGCGAAATTCATCTTTACGAACTCTGTTTGCCTTGGCTACAGAGATGGGTCTTAGTATGCACCACTTAGATGTGGATACTGCATTTCTGAATGGAGATCTAGAAGAAGAAGTGTATATGCAACAACCGGAAGGTTTTTATAAGCAAGGCGCAGAGAACAAAGTTTGCTTATTAAGGAAATCGTTATATGGCCTAAAACAGGCTGCACGAGCATGGAATATAAAATTAAATGAAATTTTATCAATTATAGGTTTTAAGCAGACCTCTTCCGAACCTTGTATATACTTAAAAAGTTTTAATAATGAAACTGTCATACTCACTGTATATGTCGATGATATTATTTTATTTTACAAAGAAAAAATGTCATTGGACATTGTCAAAAGTGATTTGGAAAAATATTTCTCATTAAAAGATTTGGGTCCATTAAAATATTGCTTGGGCTTAAATATTACGAATGACGAAAATAAGAACATATCAGTCAGCCAAAAAACATATATAAAAGTTGTTTTGGAACGTTTTGGTATGAAAGATTGTAAGGAGAAGTCTACACCGTTACAAAATAATAAACTCAAAAAGAGTGAGCAGAGTTGTGAGTATCCTTACCAAAACTTAATGGGATGTTTAATGTATATAGCTGTAAATACTAGGCCTGATATAGCTTACGCTGTAAGTTATTTGAGCCAATTCAATAACTGTTATGACAAGAGTCATTGGTTGGCAGCCAAGCGTGTTTTACAGTATTTAAAAGGAACTGTAGACTATTGTATTACTTACAGGAAGACGGGTAAACTATTATGTGGGTATACAGATGCGGATTGGGCAAATTGTGAAATTGACAGACGCTCCTACACCGGTTATTGCTTCAAGCTAGCAGATGGCCCTATCAGTTGGGAATGTAAGAAGCAACCAACGGTAGCTTTATCCTCAACGGAGGCCGAGTACATGGCGTTAACTAGTGCCGCTAAGGAGGCAATTTTTCTTAGGAGGTTAGTATTTGACATTACTGGTAACACTGATAAGGTTACGTTATTTAGTGATAGTCAAAGTGCGCAAAAAATTGCCTTAAATCCAATCCACCACAATAGGACAAAACACATTGATACAAAGTATCATTTTATAAGAGAAAAAATTGCTAAAGGCATAATAAATATACAATTCTTGCAAACTAATAAAATGCCAGCAGATATTCTGACTAAGCCTCTAAATTGTATAGCACACCTTAGGTGTACTTCGGAATTAGGTTTAGTTTAAATCTGTAAATGTTTTCTTTTTTAAGGTTATTAGTTTGTAGTGTATTGTATTATTTTCTATTACTTTGTTTTTGCCTTGTTTTCATATTTTCTCTTATTTTGTCTATTTCCATTAAGGGGGGTATGTTGTAAAACCTTATTTAATGTCATAGACAAAATGTAACTGATGTGTAATAGAATAAAATTTTTAATTCAAATTTACTTCAATAAAAAATGTCGAACTGTTAACACAATCTTTTACTAAAAGATTTTTTCCAACACTCGATAAATGGGCTATCTATTTCTGAAAGAATTTTTCAAGTCAGATTAGTAGTTCCTGAGATCAGCGCGTTAAAGCAAACAAATTCTTCAACTTTGTATATTAGTGTACAATGTGAAATATTAGAATTAAATGTAACACGCGTTCGTATACATATTGCAAGACCTATAGTAGTGAATAACGCAACGATGCAATGTTGCTACAATTCAAGGCAGCTCGTGTGACTTTAGTGCAATACCAAATGACCACTACAAAGAAAAGGGGTCATAAGTTCATTGGCACAGGTCAAAATAAATTAGTTAATTCATCCGCTCATGTCGAATGATACGTCTTGTTCAAACCAATTTGTTTGAACCCGGAGTCATTTTGAAACTTGCCTGTTTGGCATTGACCAGTTTTTTTAGTATCTCGACTCCATCCAATGTCGTGCTGTTCGTATCGTCGTATACCAGCCGGTTTAGAATCACTTAGCCTTCGGAGAGACCTTACGTCTCTACGTAATCTACCGCCTATACAACGGGGAGTGTTCCTTACAATTGTAAGAAATAATTGGTCTATTCCCTATTCAATCTTCTCCTGCCCCTCAAAGTTCGAAGAATTATTTTCGATATAAGTTTCTTGGTGAAAATTGCTCAGTCCGAAATTGACTGTCCTAGTCTTATTGAGGAACTACATTTGTATTGTTACGAGCTACAGGACTCGAATTAAAATGCCGTTGGAATTACTATAGTATTTATTAAAACTATACCAGCACGTATAACACCTAACACAGGTACAAATATAACTAGATTGGACCAAAGCGATGAGGGTGAAGCCACGAATAGCCACCAGAGTCAATTGCCGGCTTGTGTGGAGACTCCTCCTCGCATGTGCCCCGCTCTCATGGTAGGAAAAGCGTGAGATTTAGAACGTAGTTACGCCGACGCTGATCCTAGCGCATCAGTGCTTGAGAGTGCCCCGGGAATCAGGGCAAACTCACTTGGTCAACAGGGGTGAAGACTCTTGCGCTCCTTAGATGCTGGAGGGTCCCTGCACCGGTATTTACGGGAAGAGTTACCCGAGAGATTCATGCGCACCTCTCTCCCTTTCTCGTTCTGCGGCCTCCTTTTGAGACATCACTGTCTTGCAGAAGTTGGACGCACCCACCAAATGCGACGATGCTATGGTTTACACCAAACTGCTCAGCGAATCGATTGGACCTACAAGGGTCTCGAGTTCAAATCTCTGCGGTGCCGATGCTGCGCAGTTGAGCGATGTTGAGCAGGACTTTTCCAATTTACGTAATCCTACCGTCCCAGCACAGATAATAAGAATAAGGGACTGTCGAGTCACCGTCCATATCCATAGTCCCCATATTATATAGCGCGGTACTTGTGGTTCTCATTTCCCACAATACTCCTACACTTACCGGAGCTTGTCCTTCTGTGCATTTATATGATGAAGACAGGAATAATCGTCGGTCAGGGTCACGTCACATCTACATAAAAAAAATTCTAAGAGGCCTCTATGTGCTGGCCTTCCCATGGCCCCACAAAAGCCCTCCAAAATCTGGATCTTGTCTGTCTTGAGAGACATATATGCCTAAAGTAAATAATCATGAAGTTTGATTTCGCAAAACCGACATTGTATCTATAGAAGACTTCACGGTCATCATGGCTAACTACCAAATCTACATTACTGTTGACTGCACAGCAAGAGGCCTGACCGCTAATTGATAATTGTAGATACAGTTCTTTTTAACATTAACCAGCGGCCCCGCCAGACGTTATCCTACTCTGAAAAAAATAAAAATCTAGGACCCGATCCCAGCGCCAGCTACCGGTTCCAATTGTGGATTTAAACCATCCGGTAACCCATTCAAACACACAGAAACAAAATCACCAAAATCGCCCCTGGTGATTAGGAGGATTCTAGATCCCGATCTAAGCGCCACCTACTGGTTCCAAAAGGATAAAAATCCTATGTCCGTCTCCTGGTTCCTCCCCACCAATTTTCAGCTAAATCGGTACAGCCGTTCTTGAGTTCTAAATAGTGTAACTAACATGACTTTCTTTTATATATATAGATTTAATTTAATTGTTTTTATAGTCCTCCTGCATCGCTAATTGTAATTCACATCACAACTAACGACTGATATTAATTACATTGTTGTAAACAAAACATAATTATTAAACAATCGTTTATCTTATTTTATTCTGGTCGGGTCAAAGGTAAAGAACCTACTTAACCATAATTAATTATTAAGATGGACACTATCGTACAATTTCTTTTCTCTAAATATGGCTGTCTGTAGTGAAACACTAACAAGCCAATAGATGGCGTTGTGCAGTTAAAAACTCAAAATCACGTGAAATATACAAAGAAGATATGCATATTTCCAACAATAATAGATTTGAATAGTTGGGTCTAGGCTGGAGAAGCACGATAATAGTAGCCATGGCGGAAGATCTTCACTCTCAATCGAAGATTATGTGAATTGGGATTGTTCATTTTTTTTCAATCTAGCTATTTGAAAAACCATTTCGAGAAATAGTGTCCCTAATAATTTCTGTCTAGTTAAAATTCCAAAAAACGTACGATCTTCTTGTATTTTGTAAGAAATGCGTTTGACCTTTATTTGACCTTACTAAATCCAATCAAGTGAGTCGTCTGCTGGTTTGCCTGCTTCAGGTGTAAAAAAATTCTAGCTGTACATTATTTGATTTAAGTTCTGTAACATGGATTTTCCCTAAAGACCACTTTAAAAAAATTTACGATAACTATAGAAAATAATAATGGTTGAACACGAAAAATTATAAGCCTAGCGACAAAAAACACTAAAATGATCACTATACGTAATGAGTAATGACAGTGACATTTAAATAGTAGCACAGATTACTATGATTATATATAGATAAAACTTACTTTTGTTTGGTATTTTTATTTTCTAGGCAAAGATATCAATGTAAACTTGTCCCTTATGACGTCATCGGAGAAATAATTTTAAAATCGAATTATAAAAAAACTAACGCTTAAAATACAAAAATATTCAAATTAGTATCTTAAAATACCCTATTTTACGCAATAAAAATATAAAATCAGAGGGTAATTTGTTGTGAACAATCCCCATTGTTTCTTATTGAAAAGATGGCAAAATGCAAACGCATTAAAATGTTTATTTCATTTATTATATTAATACCTAAAGCAAAAACTTAGTACCCCTTTTTACAAAAATTACGCGGAATGAGGAGTATAAAATTTTGCGCACTTATAATTTATATAGAGAAGCGACGAATGCTAATATGTAAAATATACTGAATCAACAAAAAAACATTACACACACTACCATGTGTTTGACGCACATACGCATATATACCCTTTTCTCTATTGTTGCTTTGGCGAAATCTGTAGAAGTATAGTCTGATAAAAAGGTTTTTTAAAAAGAGGCTTTTGAGGTCCTGGATATCATGTAGCTAGCCAAGACAAGTAAAGCGAACACCCAAGCAGCCCAAACACGACGGGTCTACCTTGTCTAGTACAAGAGTTCCTGTGGCCACCTTCCGACTCCATCATCAGATCAGCTCTATGGTACCATATTATTGCATTGTCACTTGATATACGTATGCGTGCAAAATTTCAGCTCAATCGGAAACCGGGAAATTGGTCAAATTTAACTTTCAAGATTCAACCCGAACTAACATCCATTGCAAATTAAATAAAAGCATGTAACAAATAACAAGTATCGCTGGAGGGATAGAGTGGAAGCTGACCTGACCGCACTGCAAGCGCACAATTGGCAGGACACTGCGCAGGACAGAGGGAAATGGCGTGCTCTCGTCTCGGAGGCCAGGACTCATTTTGGGTTGTTGAGCCAACGGAGTTAGTTAGTTAGTTATATAACAAATTGTTATGGTATAAATTTGACCACGGGTGACCTAGTTTTAATTAATTTCTGAACAACAATGAATACGTAATTCGATTCCTATATTTATATGTGCATATATAATAATATAATGCCTACTTATGACATCCATAGATATAGCAAACATATGCCTGTATCAAAATCTATTAGGTCACGACCTTTGATAAGATAATTAACGGCGTTGTCCTGCTGTGAAAAATAAATAAAAATCTAGGTCCCGATAGCAGCGCCACCTACTGGGTCAACTTATAGATTTAAAGCTTATCTCATCCGTGGAGGAATGGAGAAAGAATACAATTTCCTGCGGCCGGGCGGCCTGTCGTAAGAGACTAAACAACCCACAGCCAGGTGAGGTATTCACCCACTGGATGGTTACCTTCCCTGGTCTAGAGTATGCCGCCATAACAACCTTGAGTTGTGTTCCGACATTAGTGAACAGGTTCCAGTCTCCCTTAAGAAAGCAGCAGCGTTTGTAGCACCATTGGTGTTACAGTCTGCCTGTCTGCTGAACTCTGCAATAAATAATACTAGGGGTCACCCGTGGTCGAAATTTGACCATAATAGTTAATTTAAATTATAAATTTGAACATTTAGATTTCGCCAAGGCTACAGTTTTGATTTCACTTTAACAATAAACAAAAGAGTAGGTATATATGCGTGTGTGTGTCAAATACATGGTAGTATGTGTAGTGTTTTTTTTTCATTGATTTAATGTATTTTTAAAATATTAGAATTCTGCACTCCTTCTCTATATAAACTAAAATTTCACACTCCTCCATCGGCGCAATTTTCGTAAAAAAGGGTACAAAGTTTTTGCTTCACGTTTAATACGTTATAGATAAAAATATGTCAATACTGGCCGATCTAAATGTCCCAAGATGTATATAATAGGTACTGCATACGATAAATAATCTATGTAACATGACCACTAAATATAATTGTCAACATATGGGGTCAAGTTACTCCACAGCAATCAGTTATTGTATAACTCTACTTAGAATTCAACGTCTCAAGTTTATTTAACATATTGATAATCAAAACTACTTAACTTCTTTATAAATTGTGTTTAAAAATATAATTTTACGGTATTTAACACATTCAAAGCGGCATTGGTTTATTTGTACTCCATTCCCGCGGTACGGGGCGTTTTAGACCTTGTTCTTAAAACTTATTGTGGTGATACGAGGTTTATAGAACCCCGTAATATTTAAAAAAACTAAAATACTTTTTTGGATCTATATTTTAAGTTCAGCTTTTTGGAATATTTAATAATAGACTAAACTAACTTAAATTAATACATTTTTTTTTTGGATTATATATAAAGCAGTGCATGGATTTTTGATTTGTATTGTTCTGCAGTATCAAATCAAGGTAACCAAGTATAAGGTAGGTAAACCATGAAACTGGTTTAATAGCACATCTTACATATTATATTGTTACAACTCAGATCCCGACAAACACAAAACAGACCGTCCGTTCCATCCGTGCAGGAACGGAGAAAGAATACAATTTCCTGCGGCCCGGCGGCCTGTCGTAAGAGGCGACAAAACAACCCACAGCCAGGTGGTAGGGCTTTTGCCCAACTGGATGGCTACCACCCCTGGTCTAGAGTATGTCGCCATAACAACCTTGTGTTGTGTTCCGGCATTAGTGACCAGGTTCCAGGCTCCCTAAAGAGAGCAGCAGCGCATTCGTAGCACCTTTGGTGTTGCAAATGTCCATAGGCGATGGTAACCGCTGTCCATCAAGTGGGCCGTCTGCCTGTCTGCTGATCTCCTGTAATAAAAAAAAAAAACACCTGTATATCTGAAACAAGCACATTTATTACCCGTCGGCATTTGAACTAATTACATCTAAATTCTTTTATGGTCGCCTTCTTTTGTTTGCTTGTTAGGCCTATTGTTGTATTGTGATCATTAGCCAGATGTTACGGATTTAAAGTACAAGCTGGGAATTTAAATGCCGTTAGGATTACTATAGAGTTTATAAGAACTATACAAACACGTATATATAACACAGGCACAAATATAATCGAACACAACAAATCCAAGCGTAATGCAGAAGGTCGTAATTCAATAAAACGCGCAAGGTCCGTCAGTATTAGATGCCCGAATGTACACACGTCTCGCCTTGATCGTAGTCGTCGCTTGACTGCCCTCCTCTCTCCATCAGGCCGTCGTTTTAGAAATGAAAATGTATGTTTGCCCGGCAACGTCGCCAGTTTCCTAGAATTAGCTTGTAACACCTGGCTAATGATGCTAATGAGCGAATACAATAGGACAATAGGCTATTCTCCACAATAACTTAGAAACGCATGCCAATAAATAACTGAACAAAACAAGACGATCATAAAAGTATTACTCCTAGTTCAAATGCCGGCAGGCAATAGAATGTGCTTCGTGGAAATTGTCTTTGTCGGGGGGCTAAGTTGTAACAATATTGTGGATGTTTCAATTTTCGTGTAGTATCATTGTACCCTATCTCAACTAGCTACGGCGTCGAGTCAAAATACTAAAGCTGCGTGGGTCGCAAACTGAAAAAGTTTGGGAAACCCTGTTCTAAAGAACACAAAGTAAAAAGTTCACACATATTAAGGTAAAATGAAACTTGTGGAATCGTTCGTGTTGATCAGTGAAACCCATTAATCTGCTACGCACGAGTGGTGCATATAGTCCCCAATGGTGGATAGCTCAAGAGTAGTTTCATAGATTCAATGAAACACACGTTTTTGTCGCAAATAGTTTTGATTGTTTGTATGTTGTTTGTTAGTACCGAAATTGTACGTTAACAAATGAATTTGTGTAGGATAGTGTTTAACAATATTAAAAAGGTATGTATTATTTTAATAATAATTATCTGTAATAAAACTACCTTTTAACGGTTTTAAGCGCGGTAATTTATTTGATTTTTATTATTCCTATGTTCCGGCCACTTTTCACCCATTTTAATATTATATAAAATTATTAGAGCTAAGCATGTTTGCTGAAAGTTTCTTTGGCCACGTCATCTCTTCAAGCCACAAAAACATACACAAAATGAAAACCAAATAATTAAAATTAACAAGTTGGCGGTAGGCTAAATAAAACTTTAACAATACTCATTGACACTTGACATCTTTGTCTTCTGAGATCAGGGCTACTGAAAAGTGGCCGAAACGTCGGAATAATAAAAACAAATAAATTACTAGTCGCGAATACTTGAGCAAATCGCTATCTGTCTAACTGGGGCCTAATTCTGCTATTGATATCTTGTCAAAATCGCCGAGCGCTATGGTGTCCATCGTAGTTTTGCTTGATTTCGGTATTCTGTTAATTCCAATAACATACCCGTGGCACGCCACTTTATCTTTATAGATATTTATATGCAAAAATCTCGAAATAATGTTTAATATTTATGGTATCTTTTCAATAGTAATTTCAGCTAACGCTATTCCTGCCGATGGTAATTAATACTCGTTTTAAACTGCTATTCCGGCGCAACGATATCGAGAAGATATTGTGGATTTAGTAGAATATGAATTTTGAACACTTTTGCGATGGAATTGTACTTTGGAGATCATCAACATATTGAAATAACAGATTTCAGCCCCTGTACATATAACTAAGATATGCCCAGAACTTCGTCCACGCTTGACTGGAAATTCCTACGGGATTCCCGGTATGATATATATCACACAAAAATACAGTGATATATCGACAAAGAAATGCGCACCTGGTTTATTACCCTTGCGCCGCATTTTAACTTCTTTTGTTTACTTTGTGTTTAAAATTTGCAATTAGACAGTAGCCTATTGTTATCGTATGCGTTTATGGCCATTCGCAAGAATATTAACCAGATGTGCAGATTACGTTTCCTTGTAAAAACTCAGTCCACGTAGTCGATTGTTGTATAATACAGTTTACTATAAAACAATGCCCGAACGGAGAGGTAAGGCAGTCAAGCGAGGATTACGATACGAGCAAGACGTAGATTCGATGAGCGATAGATTGACGGCCTTACGCGTGTTATTGAATCGTGCAGTTTGTACTAGTAGTGTCTAGTTATATTTGTACCTATATTACACGTGTTTGTATAGTTCTTACAAATTGTATAGTAATTCCAGCGGCGTTTTAATTCGAGTCCTGTAGCTCGTAACGATACATTGGAATTCGTTTTTTTTATAATTTGGTCATTTTAAATTACTCCCAGAAAAATTCCCGCAGGATGCAGATATTAAGCCGCATCGAAGTCGGTCCAGTAGTTATATTATACTATACGCTATATTATAGTTTAGATATGGGAGTGGTCAAGATGAAAGTTTACGTATTCACCAAAGCTTAGAAATTATATTAAAATATAGAAGTATTATTTATTACAATTCGTACAGAATGCAAGAGAAACTAGCTTTGTTTGCATGTGGGTCAAGAGATGAGTGAAAGCGATTAATTTAGTGACAATCTCCGGTGTAGTGTGGTCTGAGTGTTAGCTAGTTTTCTAAGAACATTCTTTTTAATAAAAAGGTAAACATAGTCAAAGTAGCCAGGCGGTAGGGTATTTGCCCGTCAGGATGGCTACCACCCCTGGTCTAGAGTATGCCACCATAACAATCTTGAGTAGTGTTCTGGGATTAGTGGCCAGGTTCCAGTCTCCCTTAAGAAAGCAGCAGCACATTTGTAGCACCTTTGGTGTTGCAAGTGCAAAACACAGCCAGCCATAGTAACGCGTAACGTAACGAAGGGGTTGACCCTCCCATTAGAAGTAACCACTTCAAAAATTATTTGCAAAAAAAATATTAAGCCGCCGCCTTTTTCTCCCTCCGCCGCTGCCACCTCTCACCACACAAAATACCTTCTACTCCCTCCACGCGATCATATAACGCTTTTTCGTGAAAGAAAAAATCCTATTATATATTATTATGTATATGAGAACATAAAATAACTAATATTTTCTTTACATTAACTTTATACATTATTAAAGTAAAAAAAAAACTAAACTATAAAATTAAATACTACTATAAACATATTTACAAGTAAAAAATGTAGTCCAAATCGCTGTCGGTGGGAATCGTTCCCAAAATGCTGGCCGCATTCCCTCGTTGTATGGCAACGCTTATTCCTTGCCCTAAATATAGGCCAGCCCTTTGGTCACGCGAGACTTCTTTCAATCGCTTTGAAAGGTCTCGATAAAGTTGATAAGCCTCACGTCCCCATGGCCCCAAAGTCTCAACCCCGAAAGCTACAAATATGTATCCGTCACCGATGGATGAATATTATATATAGAAGTTTCACTTCAAAAATTGCAGGACTCTTTTAACTTGGACCACACGTTGCCTCTTGACCATTCACAGCTGACCTACTCCCCGTCCACCGCTTAAACTTATGTCGCATACAAAATGTACTTAGAAAGTCAACAATTTACAGTTCAGTCGCATCGTGATCTTCATCCGTGAAGTACATCTGCGCTTTTCCACTTTTAATATCGTAAATTAACTTTTGAAATTAGTATCTAATAATTAATAAGTCTCATATAAGTGCAAGATCTTTTATATTGATCAAGTTGGTATCAACTTCTACGGAGAGTGATAAAATCTTAAGGTAAAATGTCCTAAAATAAAATGTGAAAAGTGCTGTTGGATACCATATTAATAACATATAGATTATCACATTAGTTATAAAATATATATTGAATCTGTTAGCTTTTCTGATAAATAAATTTTAAAAAAATCACAATCCTAATGCGGGGACCACACTAACGGGAAATGCCGTTAATCATCGCGATGATGGAAGTTTAACGTACGGAGAAAGAATACAACTTCCTGCAGCCGGGTGGCCTGTCGTAAGAGACGACAAAACAACCCATAAGTGGTAGGGTAATTGCCCGACCACCACTAGTGTAAAGTATGTCGCCATAACAGCCTTGAGTTGTGTTCCGGCATTAGTGGACAAGCTCCAGTCTCCCTTAAGAGAGCAGCAGCGCATTTGTAGCACCTTTGGTGTTGCAAATGTTCATAGGCGATGGTAATCGCTTTTCATCAAGTGGGCCACCTGCCTGTCTGATGATCTACTGCAATAAACATACAAAACAATGATAAGCGATATGGTGACGGACTTTGCGCGTGTTATTGGATCGTGCAGTTTATACTGGTTATATCTACATATATTTTTACCTAGTTTATGCGTGTTTGTATAGTTCGAATAAATTCTATAGTAAAGCCAACGACATTTCGAGTCCTGTAGCCCGTAACTATATATATAATTAATATAATTTCATTGTTGCAGTACAAAATGAAGACCCTCTTAGTTGTGATTTTGGCTGCAGTGTTCTGCACTGTGCTAGCGAAGAAACGCTCGGATGACAATAAGGTAAAAACAACTAGCCGTGTGCGATTCAAATTGACAATACAATACTTTAGAAAGTAACCACAAACTGTTATAACATGTGCATTCAAATCTACAATAAAATTCCAATCCAAATAAAAGAATTTAGGATAAACAAATGGTTCTTAAATAGGAATAGTGGTCGCTCATTGGTTGAACTTCGACCATAATTAATTTAAATTATAATTTTGAACATTACTAAGGTTCTGTTGTCAAATACTAGACTTCTATAATCACAGATTTCGCCAAGGCTACACTGTTAATTTGAGTTTAACAATAAACAAAAGAGTATATATGCGTGTGGCGTGTGTGTGTCAAATACATGCTAGTGTGTGTAATATTTTTTATTGATTTAATGTATTTTGAATAATTTTTAAGAAAATATTAGCATTCTAGACTCCTACTCTAAATAAACTATAACTGTGCGAAATTTCATACTCCTCCGTCAGCAAAAAGGCGTACAAAGTTGTTGCTTCACGCATTATAACAGTAACTAAAATTGCTTTGCAAGCGTCAGTAGACCCATGAGTTTCAATAAGTATTCATTTTATTAAATAAATACATCCTTTTTCAACTTACCTGTAAATAACGATGACCTAAGCTTAATTCATTATACTTACCTATAGTCTGAAGCAGTGTTTTTCAACGTTTTTTCCATGACTTGATCACGACCATAAGCCGCCATATCGCTCATCCTGCGTTGAATGGTATTGTCAGAGAGAGGTATGATAGTTTTGAGTTTTTAGACTACTTGTTTGTCAAACATAATCTCCGCCATATCTAAAGCCGGTAGTAAAATCAAGTTTTCTGCAATAGTATGAGGTTTTCCTTGTTTAGCCACAAGAAGAGCTACTCGATAACTAGCTAGGTCATATGCGCGTAAATTGCTTTATCTAATGGCGAGGCATTCGATGTAAGCAAAATGTGTTTTACGTACTTAATTATGTATTTATCCGAACCCTAATAATGAAAATGAATAAATATGTTGGATTGAATATTTGACACAAAATAAAATGCATGGAAAAAAGCCAACGGGTAGGGAGGGGGTCGCAAAACATTTGTTCATACTAAAGGGGCGGTGTCATGAAAAAGGTTGAAAAACACTGGTCTAAAGAGATAGGTATTACACAATGTAAACAAAATTAATTAATCAGAATTGAATTTTTCGTCTTTGTAGGTATTAGATTTTATTGTCATATTATATAATTTATAGGTGAAGATAGCAGTTTACTACGAGTCTCTCTGCCCTGATAGTAAGCGGTTCATCACCCAGCAACTGGCGCCGGTCTGGAGGGACTTCCGAGGAGCCGTCAAGGTCAAATTAGTGCCTTATGGCAAGAGTACTGTGAGTATCACTTTGTAGCAGCGAGAGATTGAGGTAAAATGATACTTCTGATGGCAAAGAGTAGAATTCACTGTCAAGTACTGACATGTGCACTGAAATGACATCATTTATTTTGGAAAGTGTAACTTTGAGCACAAATATTAACAAGTACAGCTAGCACAATGTGTGAGCGGGACGGATGGTGTGCGAGCGAGATATTGCATTTAATAATATGTGTGCCGATGCGCTCCCGCGTTGCGAACGAGATAGGGAGAGAAATATAATTGCGCGTATTCATACGCCTCCGCGCGGGCGCCGGCGTTTGCTTGGCGTCCGGAGGCGTAGATATGCGCATGATTTCCCTCCCTGAATAATACCGCTTAGCTATCAAGGGAGCAGAGGAGCCTTCACCCCTGTCGTCGAAGTGGGTTTGCTCTGATTCCCGGGGCATTCTCAGGCACTTTTGCGCTAGGATCGGCCTGGGCCTACGTTCTAAGTCTCAGGCCTTTCCTACCATAAGCGCGGGGCATCGGAAGAGGGTGGTTTTAATGGGCATTAGTCATTGGGCGTCCAATGATTCGAGTGTCAACACAAGATGATCAATTATCTATGGATTGCCTACATATGCGATAACGGTCTAATCTCTTGCAAAGGACCCAGTATTATGCGTAAATAGCATTTCCCCCGCCTTAAAATTTTAAAAAATAGCCAGTAGTTCGTTGTCCACTGCGATGACTAGACGTGTATGTAGCACCTTTGGTTTTGCAAATGTCATAGGGGATGGTAACCGATTTCCATCAAGTGGGCCGTCTGCCTGCTGAACACGTGCAATAAAAAAAACGTAATTTGGATTAAGGATTTATATTATTTTTTGTTATTTTTCAGCATGACAAAGTGAATGGGAAGTGGCAGTTTACTTGTCATCATGGCGAAGACGAATGCTATGGGAATAAGGTAATTTTTCTTTTGAAGTGAAACTTCTTTAGAATCGTGATTTGAAACTGAATGAAACGAAAAAGCAACACTAAATGATGATAAACACATAAATCTATAATACTAAGCCTTCAAGAGAGTGAGATAGAATACTGTTACATAAACACACAAAACAAAACAAAAATAAACGAAAAATAAAAAGAAAAAAGAAAACACAGGTTTATGTTATAAAAACGAATTATTTTATTTACTTCGTGTTTAACTTTAAAAACAGCTATTGTGATCGTACTTATTTTATGGCTGTAATTAGTGTCGAACGAATTAATCCTTGTTTTTATTTTGTTGCGTCGAAATTTGCCAGATGTGTGTGAACGGGCGCTCCTTTGTCGGTATTATATAGTTTAGTATAAAAAAATGCCCGAACGGGGGGTGGGGTAGTCAAACGACGACTACGATATGATTAAGTCGTGAAGTACTTTCGGTTAGGGACATAGTGACAGACTTTGCGCGTGTTGAATTGCATTGAATTTTGCAGTGTGAACTGGTTGCATACAGTTTTATTTTGTACTTGTTTTATACGTGTTTGTACAGTTCTAATAACCTCTATAGTAATTCCAAGGGAATTTATTTGAATCCGAGTCCTGTAGCTCGTAACAATACATTGTATTTAATCATTTACACTATATGCTCATACAGATTGGAGAAAAACTATATAATACTAGCCTCTGCTCGCGACTTTATCCGCGTGGAATAGTTAAAAAAATAAGTTAAAAAAACCCCGATTTTGAAACATTCTTCATTGGTGCTCCGCTCCTATTGGTCTTAGAATGATGATATTTATCTCATTAAATTATCTGGGTTTTACTGCGCTCCGAAGTTCACCGGGTTCCCTTGAATGCTCGAAAGATTATTGTTACATGCCGACAAAAAGTGAATGCACACCTGCCTGCCATAAATCGCAGTTAATTACCTTCCCGCATTCGGGCTTCTTTTGTTTACTTTGTATTTGTAAAATTCGTAATTAGAAAAACAGTCCATTGTGTATTGTCATTTTTTATGGCAGACATTAGGCAGGTGTGTCGAACTGATTCTAAGAAATCCGGTCTATGCGGGCTGGCAGCCATATTGTATCGGTGCAGCAATGGCCCAATAGAGAGATCGGTAGTCAAGCGAGAATTGCGATACAAGCAAGACGTACATTCGATAAGCTATATAGTGACGGACTTTGCGCGTGTTATTGAATCGTGCAGTTTGTACTGGTTGCGTCCAGTTATATGTGTACCTGTGTTATACGTGTTTGTATAGTTATAATAAATTCTATAGCCTTTCCAATGGCATTTTAATTCGAGTCCTGTAGCTCGTAATAATATGATGAAAATGAACCATTAGGCTTAGTTTTCCATTATAGATAGATAATACTTTATCGCTCATCAAATATACAATTTAAAAAATGCACATTTACAATATTGTCATGGTAGGAACAAAAGGCGGCCTTATTGCTGAAAGCAATCTCTTCCAGGCAATCTAACTTATTTAACCTAATCTGGCAATGTAGGTGGTGGAGATCATTGAGTATATCATAAATAAACATACTAAAACTACATAATATATAAATTAAATACATACATACACATATATATTTTATTCATGTAATTTACCATTTTCTCAACATTCCTATATTATTATTTATTAATTTTCGACCCTGGCGAGATAAAGGTTGTATACGAGTTTAACACAGTGGGAAATGTTTTGAAGATTTTCGTTCTTATTTCAAATTTCGCGTTTCATAGCTTAAATATATTATAGCGATATAATGTATGAAATGTGACGTCAAGAAATTAAAAATCCTTCCACCCCTTGTCAGGCTTTGCCTCACTTCTACTGAATGTGAACTGCGCACACACAATTATTTTTATAAATATAATGGGATTGATTACAGATGCAATCGTGCATTTTGAAAGACAAGAGTCTCCAGGACACGGATAAGATGGAGCTGATCATCTGCCTCATGAGCCAGAGCAACCCTGACAAGTCTTTAGACACTGTAAGTACCTATGTCTGTTGTCTATAATATATTAAAATTTTACATTTCCTGGGTCTGCTATTTAAAATATTGAAGCTATTAAAAAAAAACAACTGGAATAGACTATATAAGTTAATATAAACGGTGGAGAATACAGTGCAATTTTTTTAGATTTGTTGTCTGTTTGTTCGGAATCCACGTAAAAACTACTGGACCTATTTCCATGCGGTTTTCGCCGATCGACAGCTTATTCTTAGGCTTAAAACCTGCGCAATTTTTTATCCTGGGAATCATTCAAAATGGCTAAATTAAAAGAAAATTGAATTCCAATGTGATTTTTACTAATCAACAAGAAATTTGATGCAATAAAATGTGTGATTTTTTTATCCCGAGAATCCCGCGGAAATTTTCCCGGAAGCGGCATAATAGTATGTATTTATAATTATTTATTATTAACCGAAAATTAATTCGTTACATTGTAAGCAGTATGTTCAGTTCACAATACTTCGACAGCTTACAATCTCGCGATAGATTATAATCTAACGATATTTATAATTTGACACTGATATATGTATATATGTTACGGCTAATAGCCGAAGTGCGGCTACACCTAGTTCTAGCCGGCTAAGACTAGGTGTAGCCGCACTTCGGTTTTTAAACCTACGTGTAAAATATTTGTTCACGGCTAATATTAGGTGTAGCCGAGGAGTCTTTCCATTCTGTACAAGGCCAGAAGGGTATTTAACTAATCACGTATAGATTTGAAATAAGTTTTTACGAAGTTCTTCCAATCCATACAAGAGCAGTACGCAAATACTGCCAGTACACATAGATACTAATCGTGTATGTTTCGGAAAATTATTTTTGGGTGGTTATAAAAAAAATAACCACGAAGGCTAACCTATATTAAAAATGAAAACATGTCACTACAGACCAAGAGACTCCACGTAGGATTGGCTACATCTAGTTGTAGCCAGCATAAAGAAGGCTATACCTAGTTTTAACCAAACGAACTCGGCTACACTAAATATTAGCCGTAAACAAATCTTTTACACCTAGGTTTAAAAACCGAAATACTACGTGTAGCCACGTAGTTTTAGCTGGCTAGACCTAGGTGTAGCCGCACTTCGGGTATTAGCCGTGACATATACACTAATGTGAGTAATGTGCATATTGTTACAACTCAGGTCCTGACAAAAACAAAATCCACCTGCATATCTGAAAAAACACATTTTATTACCTGTCGGCAATAAAATGTGTTTTTATTGTGTTTCACCTCGGCATATGAACTAATTATAATTCTTTTATGATCGTCTTCTTTCCTTTACTTGTCGATTGGCATACGTGTCTAGAGAACACCCCATTGTTTTATTGTACTCATTTACGGCCACTTGCAGCAAACTTGTTAGCCAGGTTTTCCGGATTGCGTTTACCACGATACCGGCACACTGCATTTGTACAGTATAAAACGATGGCCCGATTGAGAGAGAGGGCAGTCAAGCGACGATTACGATACGAGCGTGACGTGTGTACATAACAAGAATCTAATAGTGACGGACTTTGCGCGTTTTATTGAATTACGACCTTCTGCATTACATTTGGACTTGTGTTTGTATAGTTCTAATAGACTCTATAGTAATTCCAATGGCATTTTAATTCGAGTCCCGCGAAACTTGTAACAATATGATTGTGCAAAAAACTTTATAAGTTAATTAGTGAATTTTCTCCTTCAGTGCCTCACTCAAGCGAAGAAGACAGAAGAATCGCTGAAGTTGAAACGCTGTGCTTCTAACGAACAAGGAGATAACTTGCTCGCAGCCTATGGAGACAAGACAGGCGCTGTCCAGAGGCCACTGAGCTTCGTGCCAACTATAGTCATCAATGAGGTATTATTCAGCTATTTTTATTTAACTGCATTGTACAGTCGTGGTATGAAAATGTTGACCAGTTTTCAAACCTTTTTCAAGTCACAGAAAAGAACTGTTACATAGAAAATGATGTTTAAATATTTGACCATTAAGTTTATTTATTGATTACATCATTTATACATGCAACTTACAATATTTCTAACATAGACAATAAATAAACTCTGTTTAATATGATTTTCGCCAATTACTGGATACTTTACGCTTTGAACTGTTTTACCGCTATAAAAGGTTCATGACGAACATATTAAAAAATTACTTAGATCAGTTGTTTGATTTTCTATCTTGTCTTGCATAGTGCAAAAAATTCACACCTGCATATCTGTAAAGACAGATTTTGTTACCTTTCAGCATTTGAAATAATTTAAATGATTTAATGTCAGTCTTCTTTTGTTTACTTATTTATTGGCATGCGTTTACTAATTATTCTATCAAACAGTCCATTGTTTTGTTGTACTCGTTTATAGCCGTTGTGGTCGAATCATTAGCCAGGTGTTACGGATTATGTCAACTACAATACAGTCACATTTGTATCTGTGAGGTATAAAACCAAGGCCCGAGGGAGAGACCAGTCAGTCGAGGAGTGAGAACCACGAGCGAAGCGAGACGCAATTATCTTTTTTCACGTTTCTATATTTTAACGTTACATTTATTAAAATGTTGGCAGTATTGTTTCTTGCATTCGTGCAAGCAAAAGTTGGCTTAAAAGTGACGAACATTTTCATTCCTCGATTATACATTATTGATTCAATTTAATTTATTTATATAAACTTATTTCCAGGCCTTAGATAACTATATCTAAAACCTATGGTAATAACACATTCTGAATTACAATGTACGAATAAACTCTAGGTCTGTATCGCGGCAACCAACACAATCTAATATATAAAATTCTCGTGTCGCGGTGTTTGTAGTTAAACTGCTCCGAAACGGGTTGACCGATTCTCATGAAATTTTGTGTGCATATTGTGTAGGTCTGAGAATCGGACAACATCTATCTTTCATCCCCCTAAATGTTAAGGGTAGTCCACCCCTAAATTAATTTTTTTTTTTTACACATACACCAATAAAAAATACATACAACCCTAAATTGTCAACCGTCTACGATCAGCCCTTATTTTTTATTTTTTTATTATAAACTTAGATGTTGTCGGCATGTCGATTGAAGCTTTTCCGGGCAGGACGACGTCTGTCGGGACAGCTAGTTTTTATCTAAGAACTTAAATATAGTAGAATTATTCATTATTTAACCTAAACCTAGTGTTATAGTCGGTTATTAGTAAACTATGTATAACTATGCCCGCGACGTCATCCGCTTGGTATAAGTTTTCAAAACCCCCCAATTTTGGAACATTCTTCATTGGTGTTCCGCTCCTCTTGGTCTTAGCTTGATGATATATAGCCTTCCTCGATAAATGGGCTCTCTAACACCGAAAGAATTTTTCAAATCAGACCAGTAGTTCCTGAGATTAGCGCGTTCAAGCAAACAAACAAGCTCTTCCGCTTAGTATAAGATTATTTAAGATAGTTAAGCATTGTGGTTCTTGTGATGAGTTGTGAGAGTTTCCATGGTCCACTTCCTCCTCCCCTTATTTAATCCCATCCTAAATGGTGGGAAAGTGTTAGCTATGACGATGCAAATATTTAAAAAAAACTAATTTTCACAGAATTTCGACCAGGCTATTCAGGATGAAGCCTTCACGAACTTAAAAGCAGTCGTGTGCCGCGTCGCAACGAACAAACCATCCGTATGCTAAGTTGGTGTTAAGTGAAATTAAGTTAATTTAAGTTAAACTTAAGTGAAATTAAACTATGTAAGTTAGACCAGTTCTATAACTAACTGTAGATTTTAATTAATTTCAAAAACTGATTTTGTAATAACACGGTACTAAAAAGTGGCCGAAACGTCGGAATAATAAAAATCAAATAAATTACCGCGTTTAAAACCATTGAAACAGTTTTATTATGCATACTAGTCGCGAATACTTAATAAAATATTAACAATTTTTTAATATAAAAAGGTTTTAAATATCATGACTGAAAGTTTTGTGGGTTTAAAAAAAATCAAAACAGGTGACGCCACCTGCATTGCTTTCATGTTATAAATTGGTCTAATTCACATGAAACTATTTTTATAAATCTTTTGTATACTTTTTCCAGGCGTTTGTTTTACTTTTGAGGTTTGGACGTCCATTAACTTACATATTTCTTGATATTAGGGCTCACATGAAACAAATGACGTAATTATCGTACTTTATTGTTGTGTATGACGTAATAGTGATGTTCTGTAAATTTAATTTAAGTTTATGGCTTGGCAGCTTGCAGCTACGCCTTTAAGCCAGGTCTTAAATTATAATATAGTTTCTTCATTTTCATAAGCCTATGTATAGCTCAGCTGAAATGTAGGTTATCAACTGAAGCCATTCAACGGAGTTCTTGTGACAACTCGATAGGCCACATTTGACTATACAATTCGAATTTCTCACAAAAACACATAATTAATACTCAAAAACTATCAATATCCTACAACTATTGTTCATTTTAGAGTAATTTTATAAATGATTAAAAAATAAAACTGCACAGCACAACATCTCTTTTCAGTTCCCGCCAAAAACTCCGTGATATTCTGTGAGTCATGTAGGGCACAGAATATTAAATCATCGACATTACGTAAATAAATCGAAAGTAATCGATTTGATATTAAAAATATTCTACTTCAAAGACAAATAATACTGCAATTATTATAATAATTGCCGTTTTAAATGGCTTGTTTATTATGTGTAAAATATGTCAATTGAAATGTGGTTATGTTTATTACACGATGTAGTATTTTTAGCAAAAATATATCCATGAGTTAAATTGATTAAAAATTATTTATAGAGTTGATTTTTATAACAAATCGAGTCGGTGGACATTACTAAATTGATCCGCCATTGAGCTGTCAAAAGCAAAATAAATGCTTGTAAAAGGTGTAAATAAGTACAAGAAATTTCGATATTTTTTTTGTAAAAGACATTGTATTTTTATATGAGAATAAATTAAGTATGTACTTATAATGTATTTCTTTTATTTCTTGTTAATAAAAATCCTAAGTACGGTGGGAAAAAAACATTTTAGTAGGTATACTTGTTTGTTTCAGCATACAATATTTTCAAAATGTTGATGATTTTCGGAAATACTCGTACATAACATACAGCCATAACAACCTTGAGTTGTGTTCCGGCATTAGTGCCCAGGTTCCAGTCTCCCTAAACCGAAGCAGCGTCGTTTGTCGCCTTTGGTGTTGCAAATGTCTATAGGCGATGGTAACCGCTTTCCGTCAAGTGGGCCGTCTGCCTGTCTGTTGAACTCATGCAAAAATATAATTTAAAAAAATACAATAATAATAGTTCGGATAGCAAAGAGTAGTTTTCACTGTCGAGTTCTGATGTGAATCAATTTATTTTGGAAATGGTGACCTTAAGCTCAAATATAAACAAGTCGTACAGATAGTACAATGTGTGAGCGGGACGGATGATGTGCGAGCGAGATAGAGCAACTATTAATATATGCGATACCGCTTTGCGCTAGCCAAGTAGCCAGTAGTTCGTTGTCCGTCGTCTCATTTTTTTGGAAATAGAAGGGGTTAGTGTGGGACTTTGAAAAAGGACCGGGAAGGAGTGAATGAATGGCGCGTAGTTCTATTACTGCAGAAATGGTTTCGGAACCAAAAAAAATGCAAACCTTACTTAATCCAATGGACTTTAATTTATCATTACATTTAAGTAACCTAGTTTTAATCTTATAGTTTTATATTTACAAAGAGAAAAAAAATCAAAAAATTTACACCATTTATCCAAAATGTCAAACGACATTATAAACACTTTAGATGTATTATAATTATATAAGGTAGTGGCCTGTTGTAGACGCTGAAAGCGGCGTCCAGCGCTAATTAACGTTTGACGCCGCCGCAGGCGTCGATTGACCTCATATCGGAGGTCATTCTGGAAAAGTCCATTTCGACCTTTCCTAAATTACATCCTAAGATGACAATAAAAAAACTGATGCGACATCTCTACGTTGGAATGCTGGAAGACAGCGGACGCAGCGTGCGACGTGTAGACGCCGCATACAGCGTATGTGCGCAGCGTTACATCTTTATAATAAGCAACATACAGCGTTTCAAACAGACCACCGAGAACTCTAGCCAAGTGACATTAGCCCTAAACGAAAGGAATGACATATTACTTAGCGTAAGGACACGTCTTTCCCATATATCTCTATTCTATACGTAGGGCGATAATGTCGCTACAGGCCCTAGTGGGTATAGGGTTGCCACCTTTTAATTTAAAAAGTAGTATTTTGGGAAATGTAGCTGAAAAAAGAAGTGCATATTTATTTTTCATTATTTATTATATATTTTATTTATTTCATTGTTGCACTTCCCATGTGTATTTATTACTACTTTTTGCTTTGGCCAGCAAAGATCTGTTATTTTCAAAATATAAAAATATTGAAAATATAGTACAATCCGTACTATATAATTTTACTATCATACATAGAGTACAATTAGCTAAAATATAGTACAATATTATATCTTATAATGCGGTTGGCAACCCTAAGTGGGCAAGACAGTCGACCAGTAAAAACCTTGTGGAAAAACTCCTAAATCCTACAGAACTATAGTTCAGGACTGGTCAACATGGCATTGTTCTAGTGACGTGACATCATATATCAAATATTCGATATCGATATTTTTATAGTACGTGACAAAGTTATGATTAAAATTATTACCACATTAACATGTTTTGTTAGCGGGATTCATATAACGAAACACGTAAAGTATTAGATTTCAAAGTGAAGATTACCGAGCTTCTTTAATTATAATATTTTCTTAACTTCTTGCAATTAGCACGTAATACATAACATATATAATATAACTATGTTTAAACGGCTTTCAGCGCGGTAATATGTTTGAAAACTAGCTGTCCTGGCAGATGTTGTCCTGCCCGGAAAAGCTTCAATCGATATGCCGACAGCAGCGCCACCGTCCGGGTCCAATTGTTAACCAACTCAGAATCCTTCTCTGGCTCATGCACAACAACTGTGCTAAAGATCATCACATGATCAAATGTATAGTTTACGATTCAGACAAACATTCTTTTTATATATATAAGAAAAAGACTATTAAGTAAATATTATCCCGATGTTTCGGCCACTTTTCAATAGCCGTGATCACGGAAAACAAAGATGTTAAGTGTCAATTTTTCATTTATTCGATCTAAAAACGTTTTGACATGTACCCATCTATAATTCGCGACAGGTTTATCTGGATAATCGCCATTGGGACGCCCCGCACACATGCGATACCCCCTTTTAGCGCACCACCAAATATTATATTTTAAAACAAAACCAATAAACCAATCTCAAGCACCAGAAAAGTATTAGAAAATTGTGACATTGCCAGGTGGTAAGGCATATGCCCGACTGGATGGCTACCACCCCTGGTCTAGAGTATGCCACCATAACAACCTTGAGTTGTGTTCCGGCATTAGTGGCCAGGTTCCAGTCTCCATTAAGAGGGCAGCGCATTTGTAGCACCTTTGGTGTTGCAAATGTCCACAGGCATCGGTAACCGGTTTCCATCAAGTGCCATATGCCTGTCTGCTGAACTCCTACAATAAAAAACATTGAATAATTGGTATAAATGTCCTATCAATCAGATACTGGGTGAAGCTGTTTGAAAATATGACTTGAATGATATAGAGGGTGAAATTTTACTCTCGTTTTATTACATAGCAAAAAAACATCGATATCGACTACCTGATATGTCACATCACTAGAAAATTGTCATGTCGACCTTTTGCAAAATATAATCATGTTAGTATTTTGGAAGTTTTTACTTCTTTTTCCATTTTTTTGTTGTAAAACTTTACGACAAAAAAATATAAATTATTTTCTTAAAATATTAACTATATAAGGGACCTAAATCTAGGTCCCGATATAATCTAAATCAAACTAATCAGGACACTGTGGAATCTTCATTAAGTACCAACATTATCATTCATTATTCTAGGGACCTAGGTTCCATGTAACATGAGACATTACAATAGTATGTATTAATTAGATGAGGTACCTACTTCTTAGGACGTTTAGGTCCCTTATATATAATATTTCCATTGTTAAATAATTCCTAATAATAGGAACTTCCTAGCCCCGACATAAGATCATTGTGTCAGGACCTAGACCAGTTAAAGGGGACTATTTAGGTCCCCATTAATAGGTCCCGCTCAGTTTAGTTAAATAACCACAATATATACAGAAACACTTTTTAGGTCCCCTATATTTCTTGCCTTTGCAAGAAATAACTTCAATGTAGCACAATTTAAACACTGTTAGATCACTAACAATTTATTAGGTCCCTAGTAGTATTACTGGATCTCAAAACACTCATAAATCACACATTTTCTCCTCACATATCAATTTAGGTTCTTATTTGATTCATTTGAATAATTATAATATTCACACAAATAGTTTTTAGGTCCCGTCTAGGTCCCTATTATGGAACATCATTGTCATGATACCTATTAAATGCACAGCATTTTTTTCGTCACTAGCCATTTTAGGTCTATTTATTAAATTTTTTTAGGTCCCTAGGTCGTAGCTGCAGCAAAGAATCTTCATCAAAGTTCATGCAATGCTCGATAGATAAATGTATAACAGCCTCTCTATAGTTAATTGAATAACTATAGTATTTGCATAAATATATTTTAGGTCCCTTGTCTTTACAAGTATGGTACTATCTTCAGTTTCACTTCTTTATTACTTCAACTTAACTATTATTTGGGACCTAGATTCGAAATTTTCTTCTTCAACACCAATCACTGAGAACTTCTTTAATATGTATGTTTTAGGTCCCTTAGCATCCTTCGCTTTACAAGTACAGATTATTATTTCATTGTTTCTTGCTATAGTAAATAGTCATCGTCATCATCAGATAGGCATTAGCTATCAGCGATGGAGATTTTTTTAGGTCCCTAGGTCCCTGCTGCAGCAAGTGATCTTCTGTATCATCATCAAAAATCATCAAATGCTCGATAGTTACATGTGTATCTCTATAGTTTAGACCCAAATTCGAAATTTTCTTCTTCAATACCAACCATTGAGTACTTCTTGAATATGATTAAGGTCTTTATTTGTTTAGTTGAATCACTGTAATCTTATTATGAATATGTTTTAGGTCCCTCAGCATCCTTTGCTTTACAATTACAGATTATATCATTGTTTCTTGCTACGGTAAATAATAATAATCATCATCATCAGTGATAGTTTTGTGTTTCCTCAACACATTCCTTTTTAGGTCCCCTCTTCTATTAGATGAGTAACTACAACTCTTGCAAGAATACTTTTTAGGTCTCTCATCAACCTTGCACGCCCAGACATGCTTCAACATGTTGTCATTAGTTCGGAATTTTTTTAGGTCCCTAGGTCCCTACTGCAGCAAGTGATCTTCAGCATCATTCATTAAATGCTCGATAGTTATATGTATATATATACCTCTATAGTATACACCCAGATTAAAAAATTTCTTCTTCAACATCAACCATTGAATACTTCTTTATGTAGAGGTCTTTGTTGAGTATCTGTAATCTTTTTATGAATATTTTTAGGTCCCTGAGCATCCTTCGCTTCATACAGATTATTGCTTCATAGTGTCTTGCTACGGTAAATAATCATCATCATCATCATCGCTGATGGTCTTGTGTTTCCTCATCACATGCCTTTTTAGGTCCCCTCTTCGATTAGATGAGTAACTACAGCTCTTGCAAGAATACTTTTTGGGTGTCTCGTCAACTTTACACGCTCGGACATGCTTCAACATGGTCGTTTTGTCATTGGTCCGGAAACCACAATGACAGCTGTAGCCCGGCTTGTGACTTTTGCCACCATTCTGGGTGTCATGGGTCTTCAGATGATACATTAGGCTCATATTATGTCTGGCCTTGTAGTCGCATAGATGACACTTGAATCTCCTCTCGTCTTTATGCTTCCGTCGATGACGGTCAAACTGATGCTTGCTCGCTGTCGTATAGCCACAAATCTGGCACATCTGCAACACCTTCTCGTGCTCTTTGACATGTTGTAGGTAATCATTTTTACTCGTTGAATAGAATTTACACTGTATGCAGTAATATTCGTACAGTCCCCACATGATTTTAGCTATTTCAGCTTTATTTTTATCGTTTTTATCATTTTTGGGCACGAGTCTCACTAATGGCACATCATCTTCGTCAGTTTCATCTGAAACTTCTACAGTGTCTATGTTTGGTTCTTCTAATATTACATCCGATTCATCACTTGATGTTAGTAAGCTTATCGGGTCTGCTTTTCTGAAATATATAATATTATATTTTAATATATTGTTACGGATTTTAAAGTAAAAACTGATTCGATGAAATTCGGTCCACGTTGCCGGGCGAAAATATTGCATTTGTGCAGTATAAAACAATAGTCCGATTGAGGTAACGAGCGAGAACCAACAATCGGGAATCTTTTAGTGACGGACTTTGCGCGTTTTATTGTATTACTACTACCTTCTGCATTACGCTTTCGGCTATATTTGTACCTGTATTATACGTGTATGTATAGTTCTAATAAACTGTATAATAATTCCAAGGGCATTTTGATTCGAGTTCTGCAACTCGTAACAATAATCTATTGAGTAATTAAGACGTGAAAGTGTCAGAAACAAACTTAGCCTATCACAAAAACATATCCTAAAATTATAATATTAAAAATTATCTCACTTATTCTCCGTAATTTGTACATCATCATCGTCTTCATCGTCATCATCATCGCCGGCGATGTCGTATTCCTGCTCCGGAAGGAGGAAGCTCGAAGGGTCCACGTCCACTTGGACGCTCTCCAGCACCATCAGACAGTCCTGGCTTTCGGGTACGTCGCTAGGGACAGACGTGAAAGGGTCTGGAAGGTAGTACGAAAAAAATCAGCTCGAAGGACCAACAAGCTAATCGGCACCCGAAGGCGCATGTTGTATGTATGTCCGCAATCTAAGCAAGTTATACTTGTGGTATGTGTCGTACAATACAGTAAAACATCTGGAGTGGAACTTGAAGAGTTTTCGGCTTATGGAGGATTTCTACTTAAACGTATTTTGTAAGGAAACATTGGACTTGTAGAGGTAAAGATTTGTATTGTTACGACCTGAATGCCAACAAAAGACAAATTCACACCGGTATACCTGTAGACATTTTACTACCTTTTCGGCATTTGGATTTCTTTTTTATTTTGTCTTTAAAATTTGTAATTAGAAAAACAGCCCATTGTGTATTGTAATCTTTTGTGATTCTAAGAAATGCAGTCCACGCGGCCGAGTGACACATTGTATTTGTGCAGTATAAAGCAATGCCCCCAATGGAGAGATCGACAGTCTAGCGGTAACCAAAGGCGAAGTAAGACTTGTGTACATTCGGTAAATCTGTTTAGCGATGGACTTTGCGCGTTTTTGAACCGTGCATTAAGTTTGGACTGGTTGTGATCAGTTTATTTGTACTTGTGTTATACGTGTTTGTATAGTTCTAATAAATTCTATAATAATTCCAACAGCATTCTAATTCGAGTCCTGCAACTCGTAACAGTATTATATTTATTTAGGCTGTAAAATCAGATATTACTACTATCGTGACACAGAGGTCCAATTTATTATTTTGACTTATAGAGGGTTCAGATTTCAAGCAACCGAGGTTTTGGGGCTTGAAGGGAATGGGACACATTTTTATTTTCGAGTTTGGAAGGTGTTCGACTTATCGAGTCCGCACGAATATCGCTAAGCACAAAAAATAATGTAGATCACGTAGTAGTAAATAGTATGAAAAAGTTCGGCTCGAAGGACCAGAGTAATAATCCGCAGACACATTATTTATCCACAAGAAAACTGTACTTGTGTCATATATTATATAACGAAAGCCTTGGGGCTGCAGAAATATCACTAGGCACATGATGGGTGAGAATTTGGTAAGTAGTACGAAAATATCACGCTTAAAGGACCAGAATAATATTCGGCGACAAGCACACATATTGCACATCTCCAAGCTAAGAAAGTTACGCTTATGTTACGGGTAATATATATAATGGACCACTTAAGACCCAGCTGATGTGCTACGAAATTATCATAGTGACGTCACACACTTGATCGAGTTTGTCCGGGAATTGTCGGCGTGTTTTCGGGTTCAAAGTTTATTTTTAATTTTATATTACTTTTTAATTACAGCGAAAAAAATAAAAATAGTAATAAAACTTACATTATGATCATACTATTTGTTAAAAAAAATTATTCAAAAACTCAATAATTGGCGCCCAACCAAATATAGTCTAAGTATACTGTACTCACTCTTTCCGACGGATATTTCTATGAAGACCGGCTCTTTCTCTGTCACGGTTTGGATCTCCGGCTGTGTGTCTTCCACTCTGTCACTTTCCATCACCAGCTGACCCTTGTTCTGGATGTGGTAGTTCGTGAGGATATCCTCAATATCCTCCTTCGGGTCCGGTTGGGAGGGGATGGGAGTACTGAAACCAAAATATAAACTTCTTAGGCAAGCATATACATTTTGGCAAAAACGGTATGCTTATGAAGATGTTAAGAAATCTTAATACTTTTTAGTCATACAACAATATTGTCATTATTATTGCAAGGATACAAAAAAAAATCATCAATGTTTTAAATAAAACAACAGGGTGCCTATTGTTGGGGGAGCTTCTACTAAATACTATAGTAGAAACAAGAGACTTGAAAAAAGCAAAATAAATAAAAGTATCCTAATCCCACTTTCCCTTATAGTAGTTGTGATTTAAAGAGAATAAATAAACTAAAAAAGAAAAGAAAACCTTCTCTCCTATGATAAGATGGAGGATGAAGGCGGAATAAAAAAACATGATAAGGGAAGGGGAAGGAAATCAAAATTAAAGGTTCAATGCCAAGTGTGTGAAACAAACAAACAAAGAAAACCAAATAGAGCTTATATATTAAGAATAATCAGTTTCAAACACCAATACATACCATTTCATTCTGGTATCTCCATTTTGAAAATTCACTTCTTTTGAATAAAAAAATCTACTATTTACATCTGCAACTGACTTATTGAAATTAAATTTCTCATTAACACTAGATTCATTATTTTCCGTAACAGTATGCTCAAGCTCTTCCGAAGTTTCAGATAAATTCGGCAACTTTTCGCAAATTTCACTTGTACTCGGCAACTTTTCGCAAATTTCACTTGTACTTGGCAACTTTTCGGAAACTTCAGTTACACTTTGCACATTATCGGGTACTTCGTTTGCACTTTTCAAATTTTCGGAAATTCCGATTCCACTCTGCAACTTTTCGGAAATTCCGCTCGAAGTATCCTCCGGTATATTATTTGTTAAAGTTTCTCTTCCTTCATCATCTTTGGGTAAATTTCTTGATGTATTTTCTTCTATTTGTTTCTCTTTACACGTTAACGAGGTTATTAAATCTATATTTATTTCTGTATCTAAATTGGAAATATTTTCCTCTGTCTTTTCCGCTGATGAGTTTTCAATAACATTGTCTATGCTATTTTCATGTGAATTTGATTTTTTTTCACTAGTTACATTGTTTTTATTCTGAAAATAACATAAATATATTAATTTAGTTTTAAATATAAACCACATAATAAAATTATATATAATATACTGATTATGCACTTATAAGTATGTTAAATAATTATTATCTAAATGATCAAAAATAAATAATGTATTTGATTAAATACTAAATTAGACAGATAAATAGATAAAACTTTATTGTACACCATTACAGAAAACACAGATGAACTTATAGCCTAAAAATAATCTAAATGTGTACATTGGGCAGTCTTATCGCTAAGAAGCAATCTCTTCCAGACAACCCGTGGCAGGAATAAAAACATATTATATTGGTCAAAGGTGGTAAACATAAATATAATAAGATACATACATAAATATATAACTTACTAACTTAGTACTTGATTAAATGATAACTGCATTTAATGTAATGCCAACTGTATTTATTTAAATGATAATTTTGCATGCACATCTTTATCTACTTTTGTGTCTAGATTTTAAGACTATAGGTATTCATCCTCCAAATAAAATAAAATAATAACTGTACTTAATTAAATAACAACTTTATTTAATTAAATGACAACTGTATTTAAATAAATTATAACTGTATTTAATTAAAAGCGAATTATTTATAATTAAACATTAATTGCATTAATAGCTCCCAATAAACATAACAAATAATTTTGAAATGGCATATCTTTGAAAAATCGTGAAAACATCACAGAGTGTAAAATTTTTAGAATGCACTTGCTAAGTTTTAAAATTGCACTGATAATTACTTTTGGTAACGGGATAAAATATAATTCTCTAGTTTTGGGTGTGGTTTACATATATGTCCCCGGAATCATAAGTAATGGGGGGGATGGGGAGGGAGGGGGGAGGAAAACTTACCCCTTCTGCAACTCCTATGGCGAGGAAATGTATAGTTCCCGAGTTATTAATGTTTTTGTCAATTTCACTTATATATAAGATAAATAGTGAATGGTTACCAGTAGGTTCTGGCGGTCACTTTGGTCTACACAAAACCTAACCTAACCAATTGTTTCAAACTTTACATATTTAAATTTTCGGATACATACAGTCTCCTATTTAAATAAATCACATCCTCTCCAAAATGTACACTTTCCGGTGCACAAAAAAAGTCAGAAAAACAAAATTACCAAATCATTGTCGTGAATTTTAAACTTCGATAATTAATTGAATATGTAATTTTTCCACTCAAAACCAATTTCAGTTCTTATAAATAAGTCTTAAATATATTCCTAAACATATTAACCATTAAAATCACCCAGGAAATCATCCGGGGACATATGTGTAAACCCAACCCCTAGCTTTAAACCAAATATAATACGCCCGGCGTATCTTGGCGAATGTGAACATAGGCTCTGCGAACTTTAGAGCATGTATGATGTGTGTGATGAGTGGGCATACGACTCATCAATGAATACAATTGGTCGCCCTTCATCCCTGTATTTTTCATTGCTTTGTACTAGTTGGTCACTGTATTTTCTTCACGCGTTTACATGTGCTAAAGTTCGCAGAGCCTATGTTCACATTCGCCAAGATACGCCGGCCGTATTATACACATATTTTGTACTCACGTTAAGGTATAAACTTGGCACAACCCGCCCGATAAGTCTAGGCTTCCCTCTCACCGTCTTATATTGGGACTTTTCAAAGTGTTCGCTGCAGACTAGACTGTCGTGGGTGATCCGCCCTGTTAGCTGAATGGCGTCCTTCCATTTTCGTCTAAGATATGCGCTTATTGGAAAACTGAAATATTTAAAAATGCAAATGTTACTTTTGTTTCTATTAGAGAATGTGTTCATGTAGTATCACACTAATCAGCCGTTCTTAAGAGCTGTAATCAAGAAGATTCCAGAACTTTGTGAAGATGGGTTTAAATAGAATAGAATGTACTTTGTTGCATAACATTAAAAAACAGTGAAAGTTGTTTGTCAGGATCATAAGCGGAGATTCATAGTACAACAGTAGAATGATGTGATAACTTGTATGCATAAAACTTTCTATTAGATAAGGTCTGGTATACCAAAGCATAACTTACTCAAAAAATATAATATCCTTATTATTATAAACATCTGCACTCCCACACACACAGCATACTCTTGCCATATTTACTGTTTATTATTACATTAACATTCTTCTTTATTGTGATAGTTTTTATTCAGACAGTCAAAAGCTTTCTTTAAAACTATGGCATCATTTCACCCCTGTATATCATTTATTTGCTGTTCAAAATCTGCCACAGATAACAAATTGCTCCTCAAGGTATATATTGGGGCTTGTTAAAAGACAGGTTTCTGGGTTTAGCTGTGGAGTCAATAGGAATTAATGGTGTCCCACAGGGGTCTACATTCAACTATCTTCAATATGGTAATGATGATTAATAAATAATATTGTTTCTGAAACAAAATAATTTTGCTGTAGTTGTATATGGTTTATCAACCATAACTTTTTTATTTCTGAATCAATTTTGATCCTTTTCATTTTAAATTCAGTACAGCTTCAGGATAGTTTTATATACATGTCATTGTAATCAGACACAATATACATAACAACAACTAAATAATATATATTTTCTATGACATCCTAAAAAAAAAGAGGCATGGATGAATTGTAGGATGACAACAATCTGTAATGTTGCACTAGATGTATGGTAAGATAGAATAAGACTTTGGTGTGTCTAACTTAACTCTATTCGAAAATATGAAACACAAGGACATTGATCACAAAATATGTAGTCTGTAAGTACACTGCTCTGTTTAATAACAGTGTTTTCTGCACTGGCTTCAAGACTTTACAATAACTTTCCAAAATGTATACTAGCAAGTCCATGCTTGACCACTTGTAAAAAGAATTAAATACAATTATTATTTTAAAAGAACCCTATTATTAGTAACAATTTTTTTTACAGATAAATTTAAATATTATTATTTTCAATTATTTTGACATTGATATTAATTATCACAGATTATTTTTCATTATATCATTGTATTATATTATATTCATATTTTTAATTTTAATTAATATTGTTATGGATTTTTGCTTTGTTTGACTTTATATTTACCATGGGAACACCGCGGGAATTGTTCTGGGAATGATTAAAAATTCCAGATTAAAAAAACCAATTTAAATGTATTTTTTTAATTGATTGATAGTGAACTTAATTAGTCAAGCATGGAAGAAGTGTCCTAGTTCGAATATAAAATTTATTTATTTATTTTGGGACATTAAGAAAACATATGAAACAATGAAGACACATTCAGCACAAATTTATAGTGATTAAACTTCCTAAAGCTTTAAGATTTAAATCACTTACACCAATGTTCAGACTAGGATACTTCCTTGAGATAGTTACAAAATATAGAAAAGCAATGCACTTAACAAAAGCAATTCTTATCATCATCAAAACTGTTTTAATTATTAAAGTAATTTTTTAATTAATATTTCTTTGTAATTTATGTATGGTCTCCTAGTCTGAACATGCATATTCCAACCAGTCGCGCATCCCTATTCTCTATAAAGCCAACCGAATCACGCAAAAAGTAATTTTAGACTCTATTACGTAAGTAAATAAGGCTTAAAATATATTTTTATTCACATAAAATATTTTGACGCCTTTAACAGAATAAGGATGCATATTAATTGATTTTAGATGCCATTTAGTACTTTGAAATACAAAGAATTAATTAAAAAAACGGTACCGATTGTACACATAAACAATAATATTTTGATTTTTAGCGCGTAAACATTAAAATAAGGTTAGAAACTATGTAAAATACTTTAAAAACTTATCTATGATTTTACATAACAGATATATATTTTACTTACATAAATAAAAACTTTACGATAATGGGATGCTTATTTAACTCATACGTGACACAATACACTTAAATTTCTCAGTTTTTCAATTTAAATTTGCTACAGAAAATATTTACTAGTCTAGCACTACTTTTTTTTCTAAATGAAGAAATGACAAGTTAGGGTTGTAAATATATAAATCTAATTAAAAAAATCGATTAAAATGACAATTTGACTAATTTTGAATTAATATAGACTATAATGTACACTAGATAGCATTAATCTGCTTTATTACATTAACTTTCGTTTATGAAATTAATAATAATAATAGAAAAGACTGCAATATTTTAGCACTGTCATTATGATTGGTTACTTTATGGTATAAAAGACTTTGTAACTCGACCATAAAAAACTAAAATATTAAAATTTATTAAAAATCCTCATGAAATCACTTTTTAATCAATGTCAATTCCTTAATTTTGTCTGGCTTAAAGGCTTAGTTGCCAAGCCATAATATTAAAAACAATAAAACATGAAACCAGTGTCCTAACAGTCAGTACAATTATTTTTTCTTAGAGATTTTTTGCGTTCTATTAGTGGGTAGGTATTGCAGTAGATGTCACTGTTCTCAAATTAATCACCAATTGAATGAATATAATATGTTTCTTTATACGCAGTTGTTTTAATACTTGTTTAAGAAATATTTGATATGTTTTTACGTTTTTACAAGCCATATCAGCTAATAAATATATTCTAAAGTGTGTAAATTCTAGTCCTCACCTTTTTCAAATTATAAAGCTCTTTTTAACTTTAATTAATAGATTTTTGATGAATTGTCGATTTACCAAAAACTTATTTCAAAGATGTCAATTATGTCAAAACCAAAATGACATTCCGACTGATACAAGTTACATTCGTGAACGATTGCCGCGTCGTAGTTTGTGGGTGAATCACGTTTTCTAACTTACAATTTTTATTTATTAAGTTCTTTTCTGATTTTGTTCCCTGCTTTTAACCTTACTTGTTACTGGTGGTGGTAAGTGCTTTTGTGTCTCTTTTATTTCCCAATCCATCATGAATGAACCTCCTGATAAACCTCCTGAGCCTGACCCTCCTCCTGATTTTTATCCTCGGTTCCAAACTTCTATACCCCAAGTATTTATTGACAATAATGTGCCATCTCCGATTGACCATGAAGAAATCATTACATCTGAGGTAGAAATGACTCCTCCTCGACAGTCAAAGAGATCTATCATCATTCGAACTGGCGGACCACAGAAGTTCTCACGGGTTGAATCAGAAATTGACCTGGGGAGCTCCTCTCGTCCAGATTCACTTATTAGGAGATACTCCAGTTACGACTTAGGACCTTTTATAGTACACGTTACGAAAATTGAAGAAGATCCTGCATCTGGTACCTATATCCATCCTGTTAAATTTGGTAAATTTATCTATTTGAACCATATTAAAGATGTCAAAGCTGATGGTATAAAAAAAATAGGAAGAAATAGAATCTCTGTTTGCTTTAATTCAGCCATAAGCGCCAACGAATTTATAGATAACCCACTTCTCCTAGAAAAGGGCTATAAAGCATTTGTTCCGTCCTATAATGTTACGCGAATGGGAATAGTGCGAGGTATCCCCACTGAATTCTCTAATGAGGACATATTGCAATTTATCCACCTCCCTCTTGGCTATATTGAAAAAGTTTGTAAAGTTAGACGCCTAAACAAAAAGATTAAAATCAATGAATCTCACGAATGGCAGCCAACTGAGACAGTAGTACTAACTTTTGGCGGTCAGAAACTACCAAAACATGTATTCTTCTACCATAATTCATTTTTGGTTGAACCGTATAAATATCCAGTGATTCAATGTTTTAAATGCTGTAGATATGGACACATACAGACCCAGTGCAGATCTCAACCTAGATGCTTCAAATGTGCCCAACCTCATCAAGGGGACTCTTGTAACATAGACGATAGTGAAGCTTCATGCCTGTTTTGCTTAGGCCACCACACAGCTAAAGATAAAATATGTCCTGAATACTCAAGACAACATTCAATAAAATTGGCTATGTCTGATAAGGGCATTTCTTTTCAAGAAGCAGCTCAGCTTTTCCCTAAGGTTAGACGTGCCTACTCTGAAGTACTTAAAAACTCTCAAAGCTTATCCCAATTTCAATATCAGCCCCAAAATGTACGCGATGAAGTTACATTGTCTCCTATGTCATCATATAAGAAAACAGTTTTTCTAAAACCTAAGCCCAGAAGACCCCTTCCTCCAGGATATGACAAAAAAGCCCATCAGGATATTATTAACAGTTATAATCCTCCTTCCCCTGCTAATGGCTGTGCTTTAAGCCAACCTGTTTCTCAACCTGATATCCCAACTAATTCTACAGCCTACTCCTCTGTAATTGACACAATTCTATCAATCCTCCAATTGCTCTCCACAAACACGCCTCTACCGCCCAACGCTGCAAATCAACTTACTGCCTTAAACCTTCTTTTAAACCAGACCAAAACAAATTCTGACAATGAGTGCTATACTCCACTGGAACGCGAGAAGCGTTTTACGTAAAAAATCAGATATTATGTTTTTGATAAATACACATTCCCCAATTGTCTTTAGTATTGTTGAGACTTGGTTAAAACCAGTGTCTCAATTTTCTGTACCAGGATATGCTTGCCTTCGGCATGACAGGCCCGATGGCTGGGATGGCTCTGCTATCCTTATTAGAAATGATATTAAATATTCAAGAATCCCTCTTCCCTCATTTGATAACATCTATGGCGTTGCTATAAAAATTACAAACCTAACTATCTTAAGTATTTACCTACCCCATCCTGTTATAAATGTTATGAATAACCTTAGAGCTATTCTAAGCCTTCTTCCTTCTCCGGTCCTCATACTCGGCGATTTCAACTGCCATCACTATTTATGGGGCTCTCTAAGCTGTGACTCAGTTGGCAATAAATTGGTTGATTTAATAGATGAAATGGATCTATGCATCCTAAATGATGGCCGTCCTACCCGGCGAGGCTCCCCTTTGCAATCCCCTTCTGCTTTAGATATATCTCTTTGCTCTTCTTCACTAGCTTCTAGTTTAAATTGGGATGTGGCTCCTTTATCTTATGGTAGTGACCATATGCCCATTATTATTTCTCTGCCGCAAAAATCTTCCCCTCCTCCTTTCTCTCCTCTTCAAAAATACCGACTTTCGGATGCTAATTGGAATAAATACTCTGGAATTTTAGCGCAGAAAACAAATTTATTACCTACTGTATCTACAGATAACGTCCAAATATGCTATGATGGCTTTGTGGAATCATTACACTCTGCGGCCTCTGAATCTATCCCCCTTAAACATCCTTGCCACAAATACGCTCCGCCTCCTTGGTGGGACAATGAATGCTCGAAAGCAATCAAGGAGAGAAATGCTGCGGAAAAAGCTTTCACATCACTAATGACACTAGAAAACTTCATCAAGTATCGCAAAGCTCAAGCTGTATGTAAGCGCACTTTAGCTCAAAAGAAACGTTTAGGATGGTTTAAATTTTGTGAATCTGTGTCCCCTGACACACATCCCACGAAAGTGTGGAAATCCATCAAAAAATTTAAATCTAGCTATAGTGCTCCTTCATCTCCATCCTCTAATGAATCGATCTGGTTAGATAAATTTCTTAACAAAATTGCCCCCCCTTTTGTCCCAACCCTAATAGATCTCCCCGTGATATACAGTCTTTCGGAATCCTCTGATCCTCTGTCTATCCCTTTTTCTCTCCCAGAGCTTAAAATCGTTCTTCAGGGCCTTTCTGATTCAGCACCTGGACATGACGGCATTTCTTATTCCTTCTTAGTCAATGCTAGTGAATCATCATTGCTATATTACTTATCGATAGTAAATTCCATGTTTTCTAACGGATATATTCCGCATTCATGGAAATCTCAAATAGTGATTCCAATCTTAAAACCAGGGAAAGACCCGAAAGAGGCTAGCTCGTTCAGACCTATAGCACTGTCTTCCGTCTTATGCAAAGTCGCGGAGCATATGATCAAAAACAGGCTTGACTGGTTTGTGGAAAAAAATTGCATATTACCCCCAACGCAACATGGCTTTAGAAAGGGCAGAGGCGTTACTGATAATCACAGCATTCTTCTTACTGATATCCGTATTGCATTTTCTAACTCGACGTCAGTGGTTGCTGCCTTTCTTGACATATCCGCTGCTTATGATAATGTACTAATTTCGGTACTCAGAAACAAAATGTTTAAGCTGAGCATTCCTGACAAATTAGTACTTTTTATTTGTAATCTATTAGCTCACAGAGAGATCAAGCTAAGATTAGATGGACAAAACAAAGCAAGCAGAAACATTTGGAAGGGGCTACCACAGGGTTCTGTTTTAAGCCCAATATTGTTTAACATTTACACACATGATATTGAGTCGACATTAGACGAATCTTGTAGCCTTCTGCAGTACGCTGACGACTTGTGTATTTATAGCTCAAATAAGAGCGTTTCAACTGCAGCCGCTAAGGTCGAAAAATGCCTTCTAGCTTTGGGTGGATGGCTTTCCGCCCATGGCTTGGATCTGTCTCCAACTAAAAGTATAGCAGTCGTATTTACTAGATCTCTTGTTATACCGCCAATCGATATTATTTATAACAGTCAAAGAATTCCACAGGATACTCAAGTCAAATTTTTAGGTTTGTTTTTGGATTCTCGCCTCTCAAGTAAATCCCATATCGATTATATAGTCAAAAAGTGTGAAAAAAATATAAATATGTTAAGAGCTCTCTCCGGTACATGGTGGGGTGCCCATCCATACTCACAAAAATTATTATATAATGCTTTCGTTAGAACTCACCTCGACTTTGATATGTTCTTACTGGAACCTTGTAATAAAACTTCATTATCTAGACTAGATTCCGTACAGTCCAAAGCTTTGCGTATTGTACTTGGGGCCATGAAATCCTCTCCCATTCGCGCTCTTCAAGTGGAATGCGTAGACCCTCCACTTCATCTGCGACGGCAATTTCTGGCTGACAGATATTTGCTTCGTATTGCTCAACTTAATTCTCATCCCCTATTAGATAAATTAAAAAAATTATCTAACCTTATTCATTCTAGTAAGTACTGGCTTCATAAAGATCTTCCTCCCTTAATAAATAGCTTGAACTACCTAAATACCCTTAAAGCTCCCATATTCAACTCTAATCTTTTGCCCTTATACAAAATTGCCTTTGAGTCTATCTGCATAAAAGTGACTACACACACTTTAAATCTATCAAAAACTTGTTCAAATGCCGACTCAAATTTCGATAACTTCATAAAGAAAAAGGGTCCCAATTCCACTCTCATCTTTACAGACGCATCAAAGTCCTCTGACAATGAATGCATTGGCTCTGCTTTTGTCCATACTGACATTAAATATTCGAATATGCACAAATTACCTCCTGAAGCTTCAGTGTTCACAGGTGAGTGTATTGCTATACTTAGTGCAGTAATGTATATAGCTGACAATAACCTCTCCCCTACTATAATTGTCACTGATTGTCTTAGCGCACTAAATGCTCTTTCCCAAAACCCCATTAGAAACTGCATGAAACACCCAGTAATTTCGACGATTAAAAACTTATTACATTTCTGCCAGGGTAAAAACATAAAAATAGAATTTGCTTGGGTGCCTAGCCATTTAGGTATAAAAGGAAATGAAGCTGCTGACCAAGCTGCCAAGAAAGCAGTTAATGAAGGCGACTCAAAATTTTACCAACATTTTTCACGGGATTTAATGTGCTGTGCTAAAAGGAGATTAAAGTCAAACTGGGAGAGTGACTGGAAAACCGTATCTGTCCAATACTCTAAGGTGCAACCAGTGGTTCCGTCGATTCCCTGGTTTTTTAAATTTAGAGGATTCAGTAAGAGGGCCTCTAGCATTTTAATACGCATACGACTTGGACACACTTGCAGCCCTGTACATTTATTCAAACTTAAGATAAAGAATTCCCCCATTTGTGACTGTAGCTTAGAAGAAGGTACCCTGGATCATATATTTTTTAACTGTCCCCTTAACAATAACTGCCCACCTCTATATTCCTTACTCACCAAAACTAAAACCCCTCTCCCTACTAATTTATTGTCGCTTGTATGTCTCCCATCCCACGATGTTTTGTCTCTGTTGGCCTACTTTATTGATACTAACCGAATTAGATTATAATAATTGTGTGTTCATGTTTGTGTCTGTGATAAATGTTTGTGTTTGTACTTGCTTCAGGTAACATTTCAGATTGTTCAAATTTTCATTGTAATTTTTTGCTGTCGTTACATCGACATGTGATTCTTTCACTACTTGACATTGGCAAAGTCGCCCTAGCAGCAATAGCCATGGGAAAAAAAAAAAAAAAAAAAAACATTCGTGAACGTATGTACTTTGTTTGTGTTTTGATTATTTTTGATAACTTCGTTTGATTCCTGGACTCCAAAGACTTCTCTTATCACGTTTACTAGTGTTCTGTGATCACGTCGGACTTAATCATGTACCCTGAACACCAATTTGCCTAACGATTTGTTTTCTGATGACTTGGATTATGGCTTCTTCTGAAAGAGATTGTTGTGTGCCCAGATATGGTAAAACTTGTAAGTAAATCATCTTAACGGCACCAGATTAGATGTGGATACAAATAATGTTATGAAAATGTATGCCTTTGAATATTTTAGTAAAAGGAAACATAATAAATCACGCTACCGCTAAATAGTTGTTTTATTTACTAACAAATAAACATTTTTTGGAAAGGCTTTTGGGAATTGCAGGAGTTAAATTATAACTCCCGCAATTTCCAAAAGTCTAATATAAAAATCAAAATAACACTAGACCCCCTGGATGGTTTTTGCCGTTAAATAATGCTATATACCGATAGAGGGCGTTACTATATATATTATAACTGTTGACTCTATACCAGTATATATAAAGTACTCTGTGCATGAAACATCTTAATTTTGTTCATTTTCTAATTTTCTAACACAAGAAGAATGTAAATAAAGTAATACGTTCCGTTTCTTATTTTGTTATTTTCCAATCACTTTCTGAAATATTGAGTTTTATATCGAAGTCATGCTTGTAATTTAATGATATACAATAACTGTTGCTTAATATAAGGTAATCCAATCTTTATGTATTACTTTATTTTGGAATCTATCAAGTTTCGTATAGTTCTGATACCAAAAGTTAAACAAGAGCCTGTTAAGTTTCTGTATTTTATAGAGAAACACCCCATGAACGAGTATTTTTTGGATGTACTTGTCTTTGTTAATATATCAGCAGACAAACATATTTCTAAGCTATGCTGTATTCTTAAATTATGGGTAACATACAACAGCGTAGATCAATAGCTATCCGGTGCATGAATTTTAAGTATGGTGGTGGAATGGGGCAGGGTACCCCTACGGGTAGCTCCTATGGTCCAGATATCTTCAGTTTTTTTAAATAAACATAACCTCACTTATTGTTTGAACTAATATTGCACTTACAAAGTTGAACAATCTTTTTGTAGTCAAAAACAAAGCCAGTAATCAACAGAAAAAGAACCAAGTATAGTGTATATCATCAAAAAATGAAGAAAAAACACTGCAGAGCGCATTCACATACACTACAATACAAGAGTAATCATGAAAATATTCAAAACAATGGCCAATAAAGATGACATTATAAATTGTGTGTATAGAATAAATGGTTACCAGTTGCTTCTGGCACTCAATGGCCGCTACTGTGACATGCTCGCTTCACTCGCTCAGCTCATGCATTTTCGTCTGAATCTAACCTAACCTAAATCATTGTTCTAATCCCTAGACGCGACCTTTCACCCCACATCACAATAATAATAGTGAATAAATAGATGAGGTAATTTATACCAAAAATAAATATTTCAAGATCTCTGGACTCTAGGAGTTGCATAAAATTAAAACTACTTAAAATTTATGCACCGGATAGCAGAGTTGCAGCTGAATTTACTGTTGTAAGCTGCCACTTTTATTGTGATACTCGCTTCACCCGCTTGATGATGTAAAATCATTATATTCTGGATAATTTACATTATATTTTTATAAATTATAGCCCATGTGTAAACTCTATCACTGTTAACTTTTATCAAAATCCATTTGGTAGTTTTTGTATGAAATCTATACATCCATTCTTACAAATTTCGCGTTTATTATATGTATTCCTAAAGAGATTATAGAGATAGAGAAGGATGTACTACTCTATATCACAGTTACTTTGCAGTACTGGACCTGGATATCTGAATTTGAGGTTACATGGTAGTGTGGCTGATTATAGATTAAGAGGCCCAGCACTAAAGGTCCCTAGAGGCATCTCTAAAACACAGGTTGATAAACTTCCACAGACAATAAAACTGCTTCCCATATCTGTCTGGTTGAATTTGAATTGACAGCCTCTGTGGTTGAGCGGGCTAAGCCTTCGCTGGCCTACCATACTGCAATGCAGAGGTTCCGGGTTCGATTCTTGGTAGAGTAAATTTCGGAAACATATTTTCTCCATTATTTATTATGGTCTGGGTGTCTGGGATTGGCCCCAGAGTAGTCCATTGTATATTACCCATAACACAAGCTTAACTTGGTTAATTTGGGGATATACAATATGTGTGTTTGTCTGCCGATTATTTATTTATTTATAATATAGAATTTTTTTCTTAAGTTTTCATGACTTGTATAAGTAATAAAACTATGTTTTAACGGTTTTAAGCTCAGTAATTTATTTGACCAAAATCAAATAAAAACCGTTAAAACATAGTTTTATTAAATATAGAAAATTTTTATTTCCAGAAAACTACAATGGAACCTGAAACAGAACATATTACAAATAGATATCCCAGAGAAGTAATTAATATTGGTAATAATTACAAAAGTTACCCAGAAGTCTATGATCAAAATAACGCTTCTGATAATTACAATGAAAATAATTCAAGTGTATTCATTAAGGTTGAAAACTCCTTAGACAATGATCTAGAAAATAATGCTAAAGCATATACCAAAATGAATCTTGAGAATAGTTTAGATATGAACGAAAGGAGTAACACACAGACTGAAGACATAAATTATATAAATATTAAGAGTGAATTCATTGATATATATGATGGTGTTAATGTAGATTATAACACTGCAAATGATAATAAACCAATATATAATCATGTTATAATAAAAGAGGAAAACAATATAAATGATGCTGTTGATACAAGTATTATGCCTGAGAAGACGATTAATATGGAAATAGACTTTCCAGGAGTGGAATTTGAGGAGTATGATGCTAATAATGTCTATGAGAATCGTAATATAGAGGACATACATAAAGTGTAAGTACGTATTTAAGGGTGAAAAGCATTTTTTTTTAATGAAATAGTTTTCCGTGTGACCACGATCACGCCCAATGCTGGATGATGATCTGGTCAAAGATGGAGCACCCTTACCTGAATAGTACCTATTCACACGGGACTTGAAGATACCCAGATTGTACTTTTCGGGAAACACGGACTCTGGTAGTGCATTACACAATTCTGTAGTACATATAAGGAATGTGGAGGTGAAAGGTTTAGTATGCACTGGCAGCGTTTCCACTGTGAAACGATGGAGTAGAGAAGAGCGCCTTGTAGTCCGAAGATGGAATGGTGTAGGGGGAATCAGGTCGCACAGTTCAGCCGCACACTCTCTGAAATGAATCTTATAAAACCGATAAACTAGCAACCCGGCGTCGATGCTCTCCGCTTTGCAAGTAACATATTGTGACAGACTAATGTGTTATTTATAATGTTACGAGTGCGGGTCGAATTAAAAATGCCGTTGGAATTACTATAGAATTTATTATAACTATACAAACACATATAACACAAATACAAACATAACTGAACACAATCAGTTCAAACGTAATATGCGATTCAATAACACGCGCAAAGTCCATCACTATAGGTTATCGAATGTAAACAAGTTTCGCCTTGATCGTGGTTCTCGCTAGACTGACGATCTCTGCATTGGGTCATTCCTTTCTAATGCACCGATGCTATATGCTACCTGGCAAGCGTCAATGCAATTTCCCAGAAAACGTAATCCGCACATCTGCGTAATTATGCCTGCGAACAGCCATAAACCAGTACAATATACAATATGCTATTGTCTAATTACAAAATTTAAAGACAAAGTAAACAAAAGAAGATAGTCATAAAACAGTTTCCATGTTAGGGGGCGTCCATAAATTACGTGAGGTGTTTTTTTTAAATTTTCTGCCCCTCCCTCCCCCCTGGTGAGATGTCGTGAGATTTTATTCAACCCCCTCCCCCATCCCCCAATCTCACGTGAGATTATTCAAAATGTGAGTTCCTTACGTAAAAATACTATATAAAATATACTTTTCTCTCAGTGGCTTCCCTGAGAAGCCGTTCAATCTCACGTTGAATGTGATGTATTAACTCTTCTTTCTTCGGGAATTTTTGCTTCGCTGTATTCCATGATTTTATTACATCGTCCTGGCAGGATTTCTTCGTCTTATAGACGTATCTTTTGACGTTTGCGTTATAAAAATCTTGATAACTCATTTTAAATTAGTAAAAGCATGCACTGAGTCGAGTAAAACATTTACAAGAATAAACAAAGCAGGTTGGAACCTGTCCGTGTGTCGCTGCCACTCAGCTCGTACGCTCTCGTTCATCGAATCGCGTGTTCGGCTGATATACTGTACCGTAAATTCAGATTAAATTGAGCTATTTGGTATAAAACAAATATGGTGGTTTGACAGTCAGTAAATGTATAACGTTGAAGTATGAATGAAATTATTTTCTTTCGAAAGAATTAGTAAATAATCTTAAGCATGTACAACCTGTATTAAATGGACCAAAATAGTTAAAAAAAAAATTTGTTTCAATCAGAAAAAAAATTGCGTGATATTTGCCGAGACCCCCCCCTCTCTCCAACGTAAGATTAGATGAGATTTGGCTCGACCCCCTCCCCCCCCTTAAACACCTCACGTAATTTATGGACGCCCCCTTATTATCTCAAACGCCGCGGCACGAAATAAATGTGTTACAACTTTTAACAATATACAGTAGTAGTCATAGTAGTGTAATGGCTAGCGCACGCGTCCGAAGCTGAAAGGGTGCTGGTTCGATCTTGGCTGGAATGCAAGCACCTCTTAGGCAGTTTTCTGATATAATGTGCATATTGTTACAATTACCATGTGCTAACAATAGATATATACATAACTTCACGCCAGGTCCCTTGCGGGGTAGGCTCGAACAACAGAGCGCCATTTAGGCTTATTATTTCACACCTCACTTGCATCTTTGACATTCATAGCTCTTGTCATGCACGCTCGTCTGTTCTTAAGGCTCCTGACATCACCTTCTGCTAATACAAGATCAATTTGATCATGCAAGGTGTGTCGTGGCCTTCCGCGACTTCTGCATCCATCCACTTTTGCATTGTATATCAGTTTAGTTATTCTTTCATCATACATTCGTTCCACATGCCCAAACCACCGGAGCAGTCCTTTCCTTACCTTCACCCCGACACTGGTGCTAACAATGGTGAAGGAAAACATTGTGATGCAACCTGGATATCAAGATAACCGATGTGTGAAATCTGCCAAGTCACAAAATAACTGTAATGTAAAGGGCATGTTTTTATAATATTTTTTGATTAAAAAGTATCTACCAAAAAAGAAACCGACTTCAAGAGTGACTAAAATGCGAAAATTAATTCTGAACAAATAACAATTTCTAGGTTTCTTGTTGTATTTTATGATTTACTAGCTGGGTCATAATTCTAAAATAAAAGATTTTTTCTTAAATAAAAGTAGCTTAAGTTACTCCTTATTACATCAGCTACCTGCCAATAAAAGTCACGTCAAAATCGGTCCAGCCATTTCTGAGATTAGCCGGAACAAACAGACAGACAGACAAAAATTGTAAAAAATGTTATTTCGGTGTATGTACCGTATATATATTCATATGCATGTAGTAAAAAGCGGTTATTTAAATATTACAAACAGCCCTCCCCGATTTTATTTGTATGTATAGATTTTAAGATTTTTTTAAAAATATTTATTTTATGCTTTTTCTTTAAATTTGAAGCCAGTTTCCATTTTTCTAGAATTTTTTATAATAATTATCTATTGAAAAATATTCACTATCTCATTTTTAATATTTGTGTTTTTTTAACACTTCTTCCAGATTTATCAAAATGGAACAACCTAACGTGGATATGACTCAAGAACCAGAAGTAATCAGCCGCCATACATGCTCGATCTGTTCTTTTGAATGTAAAACATTCATCGCCCTGAAAGTACACGAGAAGATACATAACGAGAAAACCTTCAAATGCTCCCAATGCTTTAAAAAGTTCAAATCAAACAATCAGTTAGTTGAGCATAAACTACAACATACAGAGACAAGTTACAAATGTCCGTCATGTGAGGAAATATTCACCAATCATTGCGATTGTTTAATACATCAAATTGAGATTCACATCGATTCACTCGAGTACACATGCCCTGAATGTGACATAACCTACAATAGAAAATATTTGAAAGGCCACATTCGTAACCATTTCTATAACAAAACCAAATGCACTATATGCAACGAAATGGTGAACAAACGATACCTAAAATCGCACATGAATTGGCATAATTCAGCGTACAAATGCGCTGAGTGTGGCCACGTTAGTAAAGAGAAGCGAATGTACGAGTATCACATGGCAATACATACGGGAGTGAAAATTTACCAGTGTTACTATTGTGGGGAGGGGTTTAAACATGTCTCGGGTCGGTATAGACATATGGACGTGTATCATAAACCCGTTGTGAAGTTATTCGAATGCTCTATATGCAATAAGAAATTTAGGGAAAAAGTTGTATTGACTCGTCACATGGCAACACATGATAATAAGAGGCTGGACTGTAAATATTGTGACAAGAAGTATAAAACTGAAGCGTGTTTGAAACTTCACTTACTGAAACATGAGAATAAACAGAAATACAAATGTGCTGTATGTGGTGTGAAAAGGTGTACATCGCAATCTCTTCGGATACATATGTTGTATAAGCATAGTAAAGAAAGACCATATAGATGTGAAGTTTGCAATCTGACATATAAATGTCCGCAAGATATCGAGAAGCACAATGCGTCGCAGATGCATAAAGACAGATTGTTCAAAAATAATGTTGAAATTAAAACTGAAGAATAGTTTTGGTAAACGAAGGTAAAACAAGAGTAACAAAGAGTCTGGGAGCTGCATACGTCTTATCGTCGCAGCGGACAACGAACTACTGGCAACTAGAGATGTGTAACTCAGGAGTGATTGATTTAAAAGATGTGTAATCTTTCAAAATTCGAAATCACTCTTTAAATCTTTGATTTTAAAAATACATCTTTAACTCGCTACGTTGAGATTGATTTTAGTCACGTGGAATGATGAAAACTAACAACACAGATACTTGGATGTGGTTTGAGACAGTAGATACAGGATATTGTGAATGGAAATGAGATAACATGCGCACTCTAAGAAATACAATGATGATACACAGTAAATTAAACTCTGTGGCGTTATTGTAAAGCTTAAAACCGGTCAACTGAATAAATTATGTCATTCGAAACCAAAGATATAAAAGAGTGATTTAAATCTTTTAAGGAAATAGATTTATAAAACACTGATCTCATTGGTGATTTAGTTCGCATCGCTACTGGCTAGCGTAACGCGGGAGCTCACATATTAATAGTTGCTCTGTCACGCTCGCACATCATCCGTCCCGCTCTCACACTGTGCTATATATTGTACCAGCTTTACGACTTGTTAATATTTGTACTTAAGGTTACCGTTTCCAAAATAAATCAGTTCACACCAGCACTCGACGGTGAATACTACTCTGCCATCTGAAGTATCATTTAACCTCTACCTCTCGCCGCCACACTATAAAGCCTATTTTTTTATATATATGGCTTGGCAACTAGGCCTTTAAGCCAGCTACAAAGCCTAATTTAAACTTTGATATTAGTCATGGGAAAAATCACTCACCAAGAAGAAAAGTGTGATATATATATGTCGCAGAACGGCCTCGTTCTCACGACATCTCCTTTAGTTATTGCAGGTTTAGTGGGCGTCATCAGGGTAAAGTGCGAGCATAAAACACATGGCCAACGGTTTATACACTTTTAATTTAGATTTAAAAGATATTTTAACATAGTTTAGACCGAGCAGCGGGTTCAGGGCACTACTCATACTTCCACCATCAATACTTTCTTTAAAATACTCCATGGTCCAACTCGACCTATTGCCATCAACCAAATGTGCCACAAAAACTCCTCAGTCTACCCAAGTAGATACTACTCAAAGTATAGAGGGCGTCTCTGACCCCGCTCCGCCATATGCTCTGCTCTGATTGGTCGTTTATTAAATTACAATATTCATAACTTTTATTAGGTTAGAACGATCTTGAAGTTATAGAAACATTTAACAAATCTAATTAAATTACATTAAGAATTTTAGAAGCAATTATAATGTAAACAAATGATATTGTGCGTCATACATCCAGTCAACAATACATCGTCATATTGTCATAGTCATAGCTTCCCTCCGACATATATATATATATATATATATATATATATATATATATATATATATATATATATATATATATATATATATATTTTATTCAAAGATACATATCACTCTTTTATATCTTTAACTCTATCTTTTCAGTAAGTAGTGTCAATTGCAGACAAGATGAGTTATTATCTGTGAGTGATATACTAGCAGAGGGGTTATTCAAATTCAAATTCAAAAGTTTTTATTCAAAATAAGTTCCACTGGAGAACACTTTTTGAAGGTCATACATATAGGTTAAAATTTAATTTTACTTCCTAGTCTATGTACACCGCTTCGCAACGTGTTATTGCTGTTAAGGAGAAGAAGCGGCAAGAAACTCCCCAGCAACACGTCTAGTTAATCGAGATGGTCATCTGGCAACATTGGCGAGGGAACATGTGTTTTTATTGACGCCCAACAAAGTGGGCAAAGATCAGCTAACTTATATCGATTAAAAACAAACTCAAAAAGTTCATATAATAATATTTAATATAAAATTTTACATTCATTATATACATTTAAAATTATTTTCTAGTTGAACAAAACTTTAAATCTAATGCTAAATATAAACGGTTCAAATGTCTTTCAATTTTGATACCAATAAGGCATTGCCAACTTTAAGATTCAATATCACAAAGACGTCACATGTGACTTTTTAAAGTGATAACTTCTTATAGAAGGGTAAACCGCTTCGTAACGTTTTTTTTTTTTTTTATTGCGGGAGAACAGCAGACAGGCAGACGGCCCACGTAATGGAAAGTGGTTACCATCGCCTATGGACATTTACAACACCTAAGGTGCTACAAATGCGCTGCTGCTCTCTTAAGGGAGACTGGAACCTGGTCGCTAATGCCGGAACACAACACAAGGTTGTTATGGCGACATACTCTAGACCAGGGGTGGTAGCCATCCAGTCGGGTAAATGCCCTACCACCTGGCTGTGGGTTGTTTTGTCGCCTCTTACGACAGGCCGCCCCAACGCAGGAAATTGTATTCTTTCTCCGTTCCTGCACAGATAAAATATAACGAAACGCGTTACGGCGCCAATCTGTCTGGCTTCCCTTTCTCTCACGCAAGTTATCACTTCTGTCGGGTGTTTTTAACTACTTTCTGTTTGTTTGTTACTAGGATATTCCCACGGGATTCCCAGGATAAAAGATATCAAACATATTCTGTTACCTACATAAAATTTGCTATCGAACAGTGAGAAAATCACATTGGATTGTTTTTTAATCTAGCCATTTGAAAGTCAAAATTTCCGCTGGATTCCCATTACGGAAAGTAGCGTACAATTTAATTTTAATAGATGTCGATCAGCGAAAACCGTATCGAAATCGGCCCAGTAGTTTTTACGTGACTTCCGAACATACAGACAAACCAACAAACAGTTAAACAGACAAGAAATCTAAAAAAACTTGTTCTCCATAGTTTATATTTTTAGACGTATTACTTTTAGAAATGTATAATATTATAGATATACTAGCTGTCCCGACAGACGTCGTCCTGCCCGGTAAAAAATAGGGGTTGATCGTAGAGGGTTGAAAATTTAGGGTTGTATGTATCTTTTAATGCTGTATCATAAAAAAATAGAAATTAAAAATTTTGTCTAAAAAATAAATTAAAAAATTTAGGGGTGGACTACCCCTAACATTTAGGGGGATGAAAAATAGATGTTGGCCGATTCTCATAGATACCGGATAAGCACAAAAAATTTCATCAAAATCGGTCAAGCCGTTTCGGAGGAGTATGGCAACGAAAACTGTGATACGAGAATTTTATATATTAGATGGCGATTCTTAGATTAGTATTTCAAATTTCTGTTTAAAGACTTTTGTTGTACTGTAACTAATAGAAATAAAAATAAAATTTGGATTTTGGGGGACAAATTTTGGAACTTTTTTGAAAAAGCAATTAAAAAGTCACTTATGAAATATTTTACGATTAAGATTGTTTTATTACAAAAATATATTATCACAAACTGAAATAATTATTACGAGATTGCCATCTCGCTTTGGCTACATGACCTTTTGAACCAGTCTTATAAATAATTCTTAATTTAATTGTTAAGTCAAACTGGGTTTTTTGACTAAACAATTGTGAATATATAATAATAACTACGTTGAGTATTGCTAAAGTTTTATTTAGCCTACCTTCAACAATACTCATTGACACGACATCTTTGCCTTCCGTGATCACGGCCACTGAAAAGTGGCCGAAACGTCGGAATAATAAAAATCCACTAAATTATCGCGCTTAAAATCCGTTAGTACATAGGTTTATTATGAATTACTAACTTCTGTCCGCAACTTCGTCTACGTGGAATAGAAAAAAAAGCAAGTTAAAAAAAACCCCCGATTTTGAAACATTCTTCATTGGAACTCTGCTCCTATTGGTCTTAGCGTGATGATATATAGCCTATAGCCTTCCTCGATAAATGGGCTATTTAACGCCGAAAAAATTTTTCAAATCAGACCAGTAGTTTCTGAGATTAGTGCGTTCAAACAAACAAACAAACTCTTCTGCTTTATATATTAGTATACGACAGGTCTCTAAAGAATATATACATACACTAGCTGTCCCGGCAGACGTAGTACTGCCCGGTAAAAATAGGGGTTTGTCGCAGAGGGTTGTATGTATTTTTTAATGTTGTATCATAAGAAAAGAAAAAAATATCTAAAAATTAAAAAAAAAATAGGAGTGGATTACCCTTAACATTTAGGGGTATGAAAAATAGATAGTAGCCGATTCTCAGAGCTACCGAATATGCACACTAAATTTCATGAAAATCGGTCTAGCCGTTTCGAAGGAGTATAGGAACGAACACTGTGACACGAGAATTTTATATATAAGATAAGATAGGTGTTTAATATATATACATACACACATCTTATCAACAGCAAAAATTAAATTTTCTACATGTTTTTAGCACAATTTGTTATTCCTGAGACAGACATAGATGTAGAATCTACTTCTTCGCACCCTAGAAGACTCTGTCCTGGTACGTGGAGTCCTGCAGGGCTCCGCTGGGCTTCGGCTGGGCGCCGGCGTGGTGGTGGTGCCGGAGGTGGCCCGGCCTCCTCGGGGGCGCCAGGTACTCGAACATGCTCTGCGTGTGCTGCGCCAGCATGTTCGCCAAGTCACACGGCATGGGGTCCGTCCAGAAGAAGTCGTGGTTCAACGCTGTGTCCGCGTCGTACCTGGTCGGGGTTTCCATCAGGTAAGAGGTCAAAGGTTTCCATGAGGTAAGAGGTTATATCCCTGGTGCTGGATAGCTGGTGGTAAGAGACGATGAAACAACCCACAGCCAGGTCGTAGGGCGATATAGGCTATGGGTAATATGCTGGTTCGGTCATTGTGGACTGTATGGAAAAGATATGCCCTCAGGATTGTATGGGAAAGATATGCCCTCAAGATTGTATGGGAAAGATATGCTCTCAGGATTGTATGGGAAAGATATACCCTCAGGATTATATGGGAAAGATATGCCCTCAGGACTGTATGAGAAAGATATGCCCTCAGGACTGTTTGGGAAAGATATGCCCTCAGGCCTGTATGGGAAAGATATGCCCTCAGGACTGTATGGGAAAGACTGACTGTCATCTATGGACATTTGTAACACGAAAGGTGCTACAAGTGTCGCTCTCTTAAGGGAGACTGGATCCTGGCCACTAATGCCGGAACACAACACAAGGTTGTTATGGCGACATACTCTAGACCAGAGGTGGTAGGCATTCAGACGGGTAAATACCCTAACACCTGTCTGTGGATTGTTTTGTCGCCTCTTACGACAGGCTGCATCAACTCAGGAAATTGTATCCTTTCTCTGTTCCTGCACGTATAGAATGTTTATTTCGCGCTGTTAAATTCATGTAATTGATAGATATATACATTATATTATATATATACATTGCAATTGACAGACATTACATATGTACATTTCAACTGACAGATATTAGATATATACATAGCAATTGATAGAATATTGAAACAGGCAAATCTACCACTGAGAATGTCCCATGCTTTTGGCTTGATAGTAATAGTAAAATTGGCCCCCCAAGTATATATAACCAGGTTCTATTGGACCTTTCAAGACACCCGCAACACATTAACACTTGGTGTTGGAAATGTCCATAGTCGACAGTAACACTTTCCATCAGGTTCGAGGAGCTGCCTTCAGTTTTATTATTTCTACCACTCAAAATCGCTGTGTAGCTAAGCATAAGTGGTGTACAAATATACTGCCAGTCTTGAAAAAGATTCAGTGACACTTGCCATCAGGTGGTGTCCTGCTTTATTTATTTTATTTGGCTTGGCTAACAGCTATAATAAGCTTAAGTAGAAAACAAATTACGTCAAGAGAAGCTGTTAATAAGCCTTCACACATGACAGTCAAACTAGTAAAAAAAAGTGAACATTGAACAAAGAAACAGAAGAAAACTTCAAAGATAGAAGAAGAGGAAAAACTGATTACCTCTTTGCTGGATCCAATTGCAACAACTTATCTAATAGATCACAGCCGTATGGGTCCTTTACGTAGGGCTTCAGCCTCTCCTGGAAATATTTACAGAAATACAAATTCAAATACCATCTATGTCTTTATTACTGTGGCGAGTGATGGTGGAACAATCTAGTTGATTTAAAAAAGTTTTAGAAAAATGTAGAAGGTTCTAGAAGAAAAAGACAAGGACAAATACATTTTGCAAAGGGATAGAGGCAGAATATGAAAAATTCTAGAAGGTTCGGAAAGGAAAAGACAGATAGATAGATGTTTAGAAAGGGATAGATAGGAAATAAAAGAATAACGAAAAGAAGATCGAAATTATCGGTTCCAGGAGATTCTTCCGGGTATATAAGCAGCGCAAGGCGCGCCTTTTCGATACTTTAATTTTTTTTTAAATTAGGGTTGCACTACCCTTAACATTTAGGGGGATGAAAAATAGTAATTGTCAGACCTACCCAATATGCACACAAAATTTCATGAGAATCAGTCAAACCGTTCTAGAGGAGTATGGTAACTAACATTGTGACATGGGAATTTTATATATAAGATTTTGTACTAGTCACAAACACTTAAGCAAGTACCATAAACAAGCTGACCTTAACTTTCCTCTTCTGCCCTTTTGGCAACTCCATCTTGTTGTATAGGTCCAGATGCTCCACCCCGGGCCACACGTCCGGGGTGCACGACCCGCACAGCTGGGAGATCAGAATCAGCTGCTGCTGCTCCGTTGGACCCTGCAAATAAGTAAATGGAGATACAAAGAGAGACAGGCAGACAGCCCATTTGGTGGAAAGCGGTTACCATCGCCTATGGACATTTGAAACACCAAAAGTGCACTGACTGACTGAGTATTTGGTGAGAGTACACTATTAAAAATGTCAACAATTTACATAGTAGAAAATAATTTAGCAAATATCAAATAATCTCAAAAAAATATTGTTATATGAAAACGTGAGCAGTAATTTAATTTTGTGAACTTTGAATAATACGCTTAGTGATTTTGTAATATTTAATTTTATAAAGCTACAACACTATAATACCACTCTAATAACTTTTGGCGCTTTCTTTAAAATCCACCCTGAAGCCAAAGTGGCGCCACCCTAATTTAATGCATTTCGATGGACACTTCTTCATATACAGAGGTCACCTCTACCCTCCATACTAATGATAAACGATAAAAGCCCAAAAAAGATGACTCTGATTGATCACAGTTTCCAATTCCATTTAATTTAATCCAATCCAAATTATCAACAATTACACACAAAAAGTAGTCTGTACTTTTGACCAGACCATCTATTCTGAATCTACGCTGAATCTGAATCAGAACAGTCTGTACGGCAAAAGAATTTCCACCAAAGTACGAAGTGTGTTCAGTTATTGTTAGCAGATGATTTTCATTCAAGAGCAAATTACAAAAATGAGATAACATACATACATACATAACTTCATGCCAGGTCCCTTCTGGGGTAGGCACGAACAACAGAGTACCGTACGGGTTTATTCTTACACACCTCACTTGCTTCTTTGACATTCATAGCTCTTGTCATGCACGCTCGTCTGTTCTTAAGGCTCCTGACATCACATATATCATATCAGTCTCAAAAATGAGATTGATAGAGGAAACTTAAAAGTTCCTTTAAATATGGGGGAGTATGTGATTAATGAATTACCTGCATTATTGGTGACCTAGTCCACATCTCAGCCATTATGCAACCAGCACCCCACATGTCCACTGGTGGACCGTAATTCCGGTCACCTGTAACAGGTCTATATTACAATCAAATAAGTTTATTTTTTATTGCAGGATTTCAGCAGACAGTCAGACGGCCCACTTGATGGAAAGTGGTTACCATCGCCTCCGGACCTACCAAACACCAAAGATGCTACAAATGCGCTGCCGCTCTCTTAAGGAAAACTGGAACCTGGTCACTAATGCCTGAACACAACTCAAGGTTGTTATGGCGACATACTTTAGATCAGGGGTGGTAGCCATCCAGCTGGGCGGTATTCCGGCATTAGTGGCCAAGTACCAGAGTCTCTTTCAAGGCCTGCAGCACATCGGTAGCACTTCTGGTATTGCTAATGTCCATAAGCGACAGTAACCACTTTTCATCACTTGGGCCATAAGTCTATCTGTTATGCTTCAAGAATAAAAAAAAACAATCACCAGGCTTATTATAAATATTAAAACCAATAAAAAAATTGTACATCTCTAAACAATCTTTTCAGACAAGATACAAAACCAAACAAATTTGATCTTATTAATTTGAAATTTTATTATCAAACAGTTAAACATTTTTTTTTTTTGAATAGCAGAATATTAAATGAATCAATTTGAAAACTGGTGAACCTTTTCATACAGCAACTGTGGTTTAATGATTGAGACATTTCATAATTGACGACCCATGATTGAGAGGGCTGTCTTTGCCAGCCAGTTCAATGCAATGCAGTCACCATTTTTGATCCCTGGTGAGCTGAATTTTGTAAGTGAATTTTCTGTTCCTAAGGAGATTATGAACACTAGTTCAAGATACAAAGAATGCCTAAGACAAACATTGTCCGTGCAGGAATGGAGAATTAATACAATTTACCTATGGACAGGTGGCCTGTCGTAAGAGGCAACAATACATCCCACAGCCAGGTGGCAGGGTATTTTCTCATCTGAATAGATACTACCTCTGGTCTAGAGTATGCTGCCATAACAACCTGAGTTGTTTTACGGCACTAGTGGCTAGGTTTTAGTCTGTCTTAATATTTTCCTTAGTTTACGGGGTTGCCTGGAACCTATCACTTTAAGTGATAGGGTCACCCTTTGTTCAACATTTATTGTTTCTAGTTTTTAACATCATTTTAATTTTGGTGAACAATAAAGTGTTTTCATTTCCATGCCCATAACTCTAGCTTGGCATACAATGTATTGTTTGTCTGCTGATTATTTGTAATTTAATTTTTGAAAATTATCTTTATTTAGTAACATGATTTGTCTAATATGATCTAATGAGGAATAAGGAGAACAGACCATTCCTGGTTCAGTTTTACACCAAGACGAAAAGAGGTTGGAGCTCCAACAGCAAACAAAATGGACCTAGTTATACAAAAATGATCCAACCCACAAAATGTTACTTTTGAATATTAAAGATTAAAGTTTTAGCTGTATTTCCGCATTGATGTAGTTGTTTGTGTCTATGGGTTCTAAGGAAAATACAAGAGTAAATGTATCATTTTTTTATACAAATAAGTTTAATTGCATCAATGCAGAAATACAGCTAAAACTTTAAGCTTTAATAATTCAAAAGTGACATTTTGTGGGTTGGATCCTTTTTGCATACCAACATCCAAATGATGTAATAATAAATAATAACTTACCCAACAATAATTCTGGAGGCCTATACCATAAAGTGACAACTCTATTAGTGTATTTATTAACTTGACCAGACTTTGCTACACTAAAAGCTCTTGCCAGACCAAAATCAGCCAATTTCAAGATCCCATTCTTAGTTATAAGTACATTTGCAGCTTTCATATCTCTGTGTAAAATTTTATTACTGTGTATGTAGTACAGGCCGTTTAATAACTGCTGCATGACCTTCTTTATCTCTCCTAAACTGAATTTAACATTAACATTCGATAATAAACCAGCCAAATCATGTTCGCAAAAATCAAATACCAAGTAAAACGTCGACCGATATTTATTATGCAACGTCGCCTTGGTACGGCAAATTTCTATCAAATTCACAACGTTCTCGTGTTTCAGCAGTTGTAGTATCTTGATTTCACGTAACGCTGTAATTGGAAAGCCTTCTTTTTCGTTGTCCATTAGCACTTTCTTCATAGCGACGAATTTTTTGTTACTGTTCCTAGCGCGTGCTTTAAACACCTCCCCGAAGGTTCCCTGTCCGATTTTGGCGACTTTCTCATATTTAGAGGACTCATCGCAGTATGGGAACTCGAAATCTTCAATGTATTTCTCTTTTTCACGCATATTTAAGATCGTGGAACTTGTACTTATAACCTGTTGCGTTGGCTCCCGCGGAGCGTTAACGTTCTGCATTTTGGAAGCAATTTTGCCGTCTTTTTAAGAACTTTAGGGTTGAACTTTGTTGTTATATTAATTTTTAACATTTATAAAATCGTAGTAATTACAGCAATTTATTTTTCGCGTCTCCAAGTTGTATGTGAACAAGAACACATTTACCCTTATGTATGTGAATTAGTGAAAAATTATTATTTTTTTTTTTTTTTTTTTTTTGTGTTTTGGCAATTGGTCACGCTTTAAGTATAGCGACCATTTACTGCCAGTGTCAGGTGTGAAAAAGGCAAGTTATAAGGCGAATTTTGAGTAAGGTATATTTTAAAGTAAAAAGTGAAATAAACCTTGTTACGTTTTAATTTATCCACCACCTAAGGAGAAAAAATATAAGACAATAACAAATATACAGGAGAGAAGCTATGGGTTGGGGGATATTTTACAAAATAACATAGACACACACAATACATATTATTCACATAATTATATACATATTATAAATCACAATTTAATATTATTATCGTTTATATATTTACAAAGTAAGTGTAGGACAAAGGGTTTACGGGTATATACAAGTAGGGATTTCATATTTATGGGTTTGGGGATTTTAGAAGGGATGATATCGTATAAAGATATGTTATTCAGAGAACAATTAAAAAATATGTGATCCGATGTACCCTCCTCGGAGCCACAGTCACATATCGGAGAGTTCCGCACTCCGATTTTGTGTAAATGTACCGGAGTACACAGATGGCCCAGTCGTAATCTAATAATGCCAGATGTTGTCCTCCTATCCAATGAGCGATATTTATGAAACCATGGTTTTATAGGTATCACAGGTTGAATACTTTTGAGGTGGCTGCCTCGAGTTTGTGCTGTGTTTGTCCAACTAGACTGCCAGGAGTCTTTCATGTCATTGTTGGCTTTGGATAGAAGATCCCAACACTGGACATTATTATGATCTAAGAAGCCTGAAATAATCGCTCTCTTTGCAAGGTCATCTACTATTTCATTTCCTTGGATACCTTTATGGCTTGGGATCCAACATAAGGCAACCTCCACGTTATTAGACTCGCAAGAAAATAAAAGTTCTCTAATTTTTAGTATCATTGGGAATTTAGAACCTACCAAGAAGGTGTCAGATAGCAAAGACTGAAGACAACTGAGTGAATCTGAAAGTATTAAAATTTTGTTAATTTTATCTTTATGTGCCAAAATGAATTTAACAGCTTCCAATACAGCGATGGTTTCACCTGTAAAAACAGAAGTTCCCTTAGGGCATTTGAACGTAAGTGCTACCTGATGTTGAGGATACCAGACAGCTGCACCAACACCATCTTCCTTAGATAATTTAGAGGCGTCAGTAAAAATAGGGGACCAATTTGGCCATTCCAAAGCTAGCTTTTGTTTGAACAGTGAGTTTGCGTTCTTGTCGTTTTTGGAGATACCAAGACTGAGCAGGACATTCGGTTTAAAAAGGAGGGCATCATAGTCAGTATTATATAGTACAGGATTAGGGAATTGAGAGATAGGATGGGATAAATTGGAAAATTTTTGAAAACTATTTATTAAACAAGGGTGATTTTTTTGAGACCAGTATGGGTTATTCGGAATGAGGTTTGAAAGATAGTTAAGCTTTTGTATAAGCGGGTGAGACGAATTTTGGCCTAGTTTGTAGAAGAAGCGGTCGCTTAGAAATTGACGACGAATTGAAAAGGGGGGATCTAAGGCTTCGACCTGGAGAGCGTTTGTAGGAGTCGACTTCATGGCGCCCAATATAATCCTGAGACATTTAAACTGAATTTTGTCGAGTTTATACCCAATAGTTTTGAGGCAGGGCTCAAGAACAAATGACCCATATTCCACTACACTACGAATAATGGCGTTGTAAATAAGTTTTAAGGTATATGGATGAGCTCCCCACCAGACGCCCGATAAACTGCGTAGGACATTTATATTCACATCAATCTTTTTGGAAATATATTGAAAATGCTGGACGCCTGACATTTTTGAGTCCAAAATGACTCCCAGAAACCTAACATGATCCTGCACAGGAATCGCCCTTTCCCCACAAACAATACTGATTTTAGGTATTGTACGTTTACGTGAGAAAATAACAACATTGCTTTTTTCTGGAGACAATGAAAGCCCATGCTCTGTAAGCCAGTCCTCCATATAAAATAGTGCACGGTTTAACCTAGATTCGGCTTCCTCAACTGTATTAGCTGTGACATACAAAGCTATGTCATCAGCGTATTGAAGAATATTGCAGAAAGGGAGTACTACCTGTTCCAGGTCAAATGTGTAGATGCTGTACAGGAGTGGGCTTAGTACTGAGCCCTGTGGCAATCCAGCCCAAACATGTCTAGGAGAAGTCATCTTATCTTCCATCTTTACTACTACAGTCCTATCCATAAGAAAATTGCAGATGAAATGAGCCAGCCTCACGGGAACACTCAGCTGTTGCAACTTTTGCCTGAGCCGGTGAAGCAATACAGAGTCATATGCAGCCGATATGTCAAGGAAAACCCCGACTAGTATCTTCCCACTGGATAGAGCTATTCGAATATCAGTCGTCAATATGGAGAGACTATCTTGGGTACTCAAACCCTTCCGAAATCCGAATTGAGTATTTGGGAGGATCCGTTTATTTTCGATGAACCACTCTAAGCGCGTCTTGAGCAAGTGTTCCATCACTTTAGCAATGGTAGGAGAAAGCACAATGGGACGATATGATAAGTGATCAAAAGGATCTTTTCCAGGTTTAAGGATAGGTATTACCAGTTGAGCTTTCCAGGAGTCAGGTACAATCCCTAGCTCAAACAGTTTGTTTACAAGTGAGAGAATTATTCTTTTAGTATTAGAACTGCTATTGACAATGAAGGAGTAAGGAATGCCATCTAAACCAGGTGAAGAATCTTTGAGTCGACTAAATACTCTGGAAAGCTCAAGCATAGAAAACGGGGAATCAAATCTATGGCTTTGTAGAATAGGGGGATAAGGGGAAGGAAGATTGTTTACATTTGGAACAGAAGGAGGAGCTAATTTATCTAGGAATGCAGGTAGCCAGCTAGATAAATTCTTAGAGGGAGACTTGGGTGTTACATAAGAGCCGCGGAATCTTTTGACTGCCTGCCACATTAAGGTTGAAGGGGTAAGAGGGCACAAATTTTCACAAAATTTGATCCAGCCAGACTTCTTTTTTTGTTTGAAGAAACGTTTAGATTGGGCCAACACTTTCTTATATGAAATAAAATTATCTACGGACATATTAGTGCAGTATTCACGTTCAGCCTGTTTGCGTTTTTGATACATTTCTGTACATTCACCATCCCACCAAGGAGGCGAGTATTTAGTGTTGGTTCGGCCTTTTTTTGGAGGTATGGCTGAATCTGCAGCTGAATGTAGGACAGTTATCAGGTGTTCCAGCCCATTAAGGACGTTCTCAGTAGTGACTGGGGAAATATGTTTGCAAAGTTCATCTGTTACAGTACTAAATTTATTCCAATTTGCTTTATTTGTGTTATGTTTTAAAAGAGGATTGAAGTTTCTTACTGGCACTATGAGATGGGGAAGTGAAAGAAGGATAGGTAGATGATCACTGCCATGTGAATCTTCTAAGGTTTTCCAAGAGACAAGGGAACCGAGATCGGGGGAGCAAAATGAGAGGTCCACTGCGCTTGCTGATGTGGTTGGTGAAGTTCTACGGGTTGGTGAACCGTCATTAAGTAGGCAAATATTTAACTCGTCTATAAGATCGACGAGTGCGCATGCAAAAGAGTCATAGTGTGAGCTTCCCCACAGGGGGTGGGAGCAATTGAAATCCCCGAGGATAAGAAAGGGACCAGATAAGGAGCTCAATAGGGACTTGAGTTCAGGAATAAGGTTTGGATGGGGGTGAGGTATATATAGAGAAAGGATAGAAAGATGGGAATTTTGGATTTTTATGCCGACAGCATTAAAGGAGGTAGAATGAGCTGGAAGAGGAATAGGCGAATAGTGGAGGGAAGATTTGACCAGTATGGCAGATCCCGCATAGCCATCGTCTCTGTCACTCCTCAAACAAGCATACCCGGGAAATCGAAAACGAGCTCCCGGCAGTAGCCAGGTTTCAGAAATGGCAAAAACGAGAGCACCGTAAGAACGAGCCATTTGGCAAAGTTCATGGACTTTAGGAGCAATACTGCGGCTATTCCATTGTATAATTTGGAATTTTATTAGCAATATTAAAAAGTTTTGTGAGTTTTTTGGCAACGTTGGACGGTGGAGGGATGTCTTCGAAACGAGAGAAGATGCTAATGAGAGTGGATAGAAGACCTTCGATGAGGTTATCCTCGTTGGAAACATTTGTGTTATCATGGGATAATGCAATCCCATTTTGGGGAGAAGGGGGATTTCTTTGGGAAATTAGAGCTTCATGGGCAGCCCTGTCATAGCCCTTAGGAAGTGGAGATCGGGGGCGACGATTTACGTAGGATGTTTGTTTATAACTAGTTTGGGACGAAAGCGGTTGTGATCTTATAGAAGGAGTTGGAGTTTGATGTCCAGCTTGAGACTGGGATGGAGTTTCTTGTGTTTGAGAAAACATGGCTCTTGCCACATCAGAATAAGAGCGATACACTTGGGGGAATAGCGTGGCTGCTTCTGGGTAAGATATGTTGTCTTCGGACATCTTTTTTTTAATCTCTTTTTGTCTGGTATGCTCTGGGCATTTCTGGCTTGTTGCGAAATGGTGACCTGTGCATAGAATGCATTTAGCCTCTTTTTCTCCAATTGAGCAAGAACTAGCGGTATGGCCCTGACCACACTTAAAGCAGCGAGGTTTGGACCTACATTTGTCCTTCACATGTCCGTAACGACAGCAACTAAAACATTGTATAGTGGGGAGAAGATAAGGTTCTACAGGTAGTGAGTTGTAGTAGCAATATAATGTTTTAGGTAGTATTTGGCCGCTGAACGTGATAACAACTGTAGACGATGGACCCCACTCTACAGATCCATCAGAGAGATGTAATTTCCGATTTAGTCTGCGTCCTTTCAAGATATGCCCACAACCTACCGGTAATTCGATATTTTGGACAAATTCCTCGACTGACCAGTCTTTAGGAACATCCCGGACAATCCCCATGCGAGTTACATTAAATGTCGGTATTACTGCCTCAAAATGTGAATTTACTAGAATGGGATGTAACACGAAGTTATTAGCATCTAAGTGATTTAAGAACTCAACAGACACTCTGTTTCTTCCTACGTAATTAATACCTTGTTGAGCTATCTGACCTACCTTCGCATTCACTAGCATTTTACCAAATTGAATTCGGTTTATTGTGGAGCCTGCCTTAGGGTGGGTTTCCTTTCTATGAACATGTACAATAAAAGGCCCTTTGTCGTTGTTTGTATATTTGTATGGTTCATTCAGAGAAGGATGAGTCCATACCCCACTGATTGAGGCTGGTGTTTTACTTGGACGTCCATCCAAATCATCCGGATCAAGCCGTCTTTTTGAGCGTTGAGGTAATATATTTCCTGAAGGCGGTATAATCTCCATATCAATAGACAGATTTTGAGATGGATCCGGAGGAGGGTCCGGAGGAGCTGGGGGGATCTCCGACATGATCGGAGTCCCCGGGGTTCTTAAAAAATAAAAAAACACTTACCGAGGGTAGTTGAAAAAACACTAGGACACAAATAAGAATATCACAATAGGAATAAGATAATAAGATATTAGTAAAAAAACCACCATAAATATTAATATTAGTTATGCCATAAACGTAACAAGTTAAAATACAACGTGATTAAATATAAAAACTTAAGTTTAAATAGTGTAACCGCGAAAGCTTGCGTTATCCACGACACCAACTTTGACAGTCCAAATGTATTGTTATTTCCAGTGAAAAATTAAGAGAAATTATCAACAATGTGATGACGTTAGTTAGTTGTCATAATATTGTGAACGTCAAAAGTTGTCTTTTTTATGTTTATGGCTTGGCAACTAGGCGTTTAAGCCAGGCGCAGTTTTATTGTAGGCTACAATCGACGCTATTCAATGGAGTTGTAATGAAAACTCGAAAGGCAATATTTGACTATACAGTTCACATTTCTCACAAAAATACATAATTAGTACACAAAAACTATTAATATCCTACAGCTGTTGTTCATTTTAGAGTAGTTTTGCACATTTTTAGAAAATAAAACTGCACAGCACATCTCCTTTCAGTTCCCGCCAAAAACTCCTCAAAAGTTGTCATTGTTTTTTTTTGATAGTGTAGTGCACCCATTTGTCATAAAAATCAATTAATTGATCAAATTGAATCATAATAAAAAATAAAGATTACTATGCTTTAAATACTTTTCACTAGCGCCGATACTTTATACGCAGAAATATTAAAGATGGCTTGAAACTAACACAAAAATTAGCAGATCATCGAAATTTCATTAAAAAGAAACGTGTCATTCTGTCATCAGAAGTGATTTTTAGATTTGTTTTTATTGTGCTATCTATTGTAAAAAGTTGTTGAAAATACATCTGAATGTGAGTAAATAATGATTTTCTTATAAATTTCTCGAACACAGTTATAAATGTATAATTAGAGAAAGTAATATACGTTTGCTTTATTGTAATATTTATCGATCTCTTAATAAGGTTTATAGGACAAATAAGTTGCAAAATACGCAACCAAAAGGGTAATCAGGCAGTAATAAACAGTTCAATTACAGTATTCATGACCCAATTTACAGTAAAATCTGTCTGTTGATGTTTGAATATATAATTATATACTTCCAAACAAATTTTTTTACTGAGTTTTCCTTGCTCTTTTATTTCGCATATTAACAGTCTTTCAAAGTAATTTTTTGTCATGTATATGTATTAATGTACTATTTGTAATAATAAGGCAAGAATGTTATGCATTGCTACGAATCATAACTAAAAAAAAAACCAGGAAATAACTGGTTAAACCAGTAAACAAGTCACAATTTTGGTTTATGGTGGGTTTATCTATAAAATCCAAAATGAATATTTGTTTTTCTTGTCTTAAAGCAATGTGCCTCACACACTTGTATTATGTACTGCACTGGAGAATAGTAAATTTTGAATTCATGAAAAATAAAAAGGAAAAATAAGGGGTAATTCAAAATTTCATTGATTTTATAGTAATGTGTTTTTCATATAATTGGGAAAAATCCTTGAAGCCTTTGTGGGAAAAATGGAAATTTATAACATGCATAAAAAGGTCCATGCTCAGCATAATAGTGTTTTCACTGCCAGCACTGATCTTCCGGAAGGACCTCTAAGTAATGCCATGGTTTAGGAGTTGTCAATTGCTTATGTGAGGCTTTTTTGGCAATTTGAGAAAACCCTGGTGAGATTTAGCTCACCCTCTCCCCCCCTCCCCCAATCTCACATGAGATTTTTCAAAATGTCTGTTTCTAGTGTAAATGCATTGGATTTATTCAAAAAAATGTAAAATACTTCATATTTTTATTAAGAACTAACTTCTGCCTGCAACTTCGTCCGCGCGAAAGTTCTTTTAACTATCCCACAGGAACTCTTTAATTTTTCCGGATCAAAAGTATCCTATGTTACTGCTAATACCTCCAAAAATATGTGTACAAAGTTTCATGAAGATTGGTTGAGTAGTTTTCGTGTGAAAGTGTAACAAACAAACTTACATTCACATTTATAATATTATAATAGGGCTACTATTTAACATTGCTAAGAATGTAGGCTAGATATTGAAAATTCTGTAGGATATAACTCACAGTGTTGTGGTTTTTTTTTGTTATGGCAATTGGTCACTATTTAAGTATAGCGACCAATTAGTATTTAGAGAGGTGTAAAAAAGGCAAGTTAAAAGTTGAATTTTTAAATAGAAATATTATTCAGAAGTGAAATAAACCTTGTTTCGTTTTATTTTATCCACCACCTAAGGAGAAAAGATAACACACATGAGACAATTAAAAATATACAGGAGAAAAGCTATGGGTTGGGGGGGAAATATATTTCACAACATAACATAGACACACACAAACATACACATGATTATTTACTAGTTTAAACATAATTATTATTAATTTAACTTATATATTAATTTCATTTATAATTAAACAACGGCCTCTGTGGTTGAGCGGGCTAAGCCTTTGCCGGCCTACCTCACTGCAATGCACAAGCTCCGGGTTCGATTCCTGGTATGGTAAATTTTGGAAATGTATTTTCTTCGTTATTTACCATGGTCTGGGTGTCTGGGATCGGCCCCAGAGTGGTCTGTTGTATATCACCCATAACACAAGTGTAACTTGCTTAATTTGGGGATATAAATGTGGGTGTTTGTCTGCCGATTATTATTATTAATTATTATAAATCACATTTTAATATTATTATCATTAATATATTTACAAAGTAGGTGTAGGAGAAAAGGTTTATGGGTATATACAAGTAGGGATTTCATATTTATGGGCTTAGGGATTTTTGAAGGGAGAATACATTTTTTTTTATGCCTTGAAGCAGGCAAATAGGCTGACAGCCCACTTGATGGAAGGTGGTTACCGTCGCCTATGGACGTTTGCAACACCTGGGGCGTTGCCAACACATTGCCGGCCTCTAAGAAATTTTATAATGCCCTTCTTAAACAACCCCATGTTGTAGCGCAGGGGAAAAGCCTCGGCTGGAAGTTCTCTCCAGATCATTGTTGTATGTGGTATAAACGTTCATGGATATCAATGGTGAGTTGTTGAATCAACTCACAACTCAGTTATGAATAAAAAAAGGTCAATCACAGCTGTCATTTTAGTCTAGGTAATTAAAAATCGGAGTGTATATTATTTCAGCAAAATGACAAGTGAAAGCAGTTCAGCCGTTTTGGACCTTAACAATGTGGACACAGAGGACACAGAGCCACCCAGCATCACCGAGGACTCAAAAGACATTATCCCATTAATAATGGAACATGGCTACGATATTGCTGTTAAGGTGAGCATAATACTGGTGGAAAGTACCCTAAGGAATAATTATGTGCTGGTAGAGTCTCTTTAATTTGTACCTTTGACACTCAAGCTAGGTCCTGGTTAGCCTGAAACAGTCAGTGAAGAAAAAAGATTTCTTTAAAACTACAATAATATAGTCTACTAGGATATGTTCGCTAATTAGTCCATGCTTGTCTTTAAATTCCCACGGGATTTCGAGGATGCAAAGTATTGCAGTCATTAATAAGAATGTAAGCTGTCATCTTAGTGGAAACTGTGTCAGAATAAGCTAAACTTTATGCATCCAAACAACTTCAATCTGCTCTTGTGTAAATTTCTGCGGGATTCCCAGAATTAAAAAGTAGTGCAAATTTTAAGTCTTAAAATTAGCTGTCAATCAGCGAAAACCAAATAGATATCAGCCCAGTAGTTTTTACGTGAGTACCGAAGAAACAGACAAGAAATCTAATAAAATTGCATCCTGTTCTTCATAGTTTTTAAAGTATATATTTTTTTCTTTATTAGTTACAATGAGTTCAAAAAGGCATTTTTGAATTTTATATTATTATAGATAATTAGATAGCACAAAAATAAAGGAACATAAAATGGAAAATGCACTTAAATACAATGAAAAAAAACAAAAAAAATGTTCTAATATGACAGACATTTGAGAACCCTAATGCTATTTTGATTAAGATACAGTTTTATATAATGCAATTGGTCGCCTGTGGTCGAAATTGGACCATAATCATTTCTTGTCAAAGTCTATACTTCTATAATCACAAAAGATAAGAGGGTACTTAGCAATATTAATTAATAACCTCAAAAAGAAATGTGACAAGAACAACTATGCAAGTAATTAAATGACACAGAAGAGAAAGGGCGCGTTCCCGCTATGTCGTAACGATTAATTTATCGTTGGACGACTGTTGTCTCTAGATGTTCCGATTATAACGATTGTTTGTCGTCAAAATTTTTTATCGTTTAGCGACTTCGTCTCCAGCTGTTCCCATTGGATCGCGACGACTTTTTATCGTTTCACGGCAGTAGCTTTGTCGTTTACATATCATTAGCAAGCTACAAATCTACAGTCGCTTCTACGTTCTCTTGGAAATCAGTAGTGCGTTTATGCTCCTGAGTTCAATGGACGAAGACGAAATTTAAAATAATGTACTATTTTTTGAAAAGAAGGAAGATGAAGCAACATTCGTGGCTACTATAGATTTGCCATCACGATTTAGTCATAACGATTTTTATAGTTTCACGATTTTCGTGCTAGCCGTTCCCACTGTCATGACAATCTGTCGTCATTGCAAAAAATGTAGTAGACGACAGTAAGTCGTATCGTTCTATATGTGAACACCTCAATTTAGACATATAAGTCACGACACTGAAACTACACGATTATCAGTCGTCACGACAAAGTGTGAACGCGCCCAAAGAGGAAGGATGAAATAGAGGAATCAGACATAGAGCAGCATGGGATATGGAGAGGAGGAGGTGGACAGTCAAAACTCTTACTCATCTATATAACGCGATCAAGGCTAATTATTTTGCTTGGATAGATAGATAGATAGATAGATAACACTTTATTGTACACCAATACAATCATGAACTTAAAGACTAAAATTATATCTACTTATGTACAAAGGGCGGTCTTATCGCTAAAAAGCGATCTCTTCCAGACAACCCTAGGAATGAATTGAGATGATAATGGCGACGGTGGTATACGTAACGTATAGTACGAACTACTTACATTTTAATAATAAATACATAAATGATATATATACATATATTAAGAAATTTTATATATTACATAGATATATACTTGGATATTTTGTTTTCATGTGTTATCATATTAACCGATTCGGCCCAGCGAGCTATAACTGAGATAATGAACCACATGGCTCAAACAAATTGATACACAATGATAAATGTGAATTTAGTTTCAATATTAAAAAAACTTTGTTTAAAAAGACTGACTTCAAAAATTAAAAAGTGTAAAACAACTTATTTCTAAAGCTATTATTAATGATAATATCTTATTCTTAATATGTATTATCTTAAACATCTTAATGTCGGTGCTTAGTAATTTTCAGAATATACTAATTTTTATGTTTTACTTTACAGACTTTAAGATGTTTTAGATAATTCGGATCATAAATCTCGGATTAATCGGTGAACATACATAAAAAAAAAGATTCCGACGAATTGAGAACCTACTCATTTTTTCAAGTCGGTTAAAAACAGTGTTACCTTGATATAACGATACTGAAGGAGATTAGAATAATATTTTCTTAAGTTTTCGCGACAGTATACTACTACGTTTTAATGATTTTCAACGCGGTAGTTTGATTCTTATTATTCCGACGTTTCAGCTGCTTTTCAGTAGCTATGATCACGGAAAACAAATTTTATTTAGTCTGCCTCCAATTGTTAATTTTAATTTCGTTTATGGTTATTTACTCTATGGGAGCCTAATCTAATTTACCACCGCTTCACGACATGTTGTGGCTTGAAGAGAAGCGGCGCAAAAAACCCTTCAGCAAACATTTGTTACAATGACTTTTGTTATCCGTGCAGGAACGGAGAAAGAATACAATTTCCTGCGGCCGGGCGGCCTGTCGTAAGAGGCGACAAAACTACCTACAGCCAGGTGGGAGAGTATTATATATATGCTCGACTGGATGGCGACCACCCCTGGTCTAGAGTATGACGTCATAACAACCGTGTGTTGTGTTCCGGCATTAGTGACCAGGATCAAGTCCCTCTTAAGAGAGCAGCAGCGCATTTGTAGCACCTTTGGTGTCGCAAATGTCCATAGGCGATGGTAACCGCTTTCCATCAAGTGGGCCGTCTGCCTGTCTGCTGATCTCATGCAATAAAAAAAAAAAAAATTAAAAAAATATGGAGGTTAGTTTGATCTAAGATTCGTTTTAGCAAGGTAAAGAGAAAGTTAAAATAAAAAGTAACATAAATTGTAATTAGCGCACTTTAATTGTAATTATTTACCTTACGATTCTAGACATTGAATTATGAAAGTTTAATTGCCTGGTTTGTCTTACGGTGCACGAATATATGTCGTGCACAGAATTTTTACCGATGACAAACCCTCCCGCATCCCACAACCGCGACCTGTTATACTTGTCAAAGTAGTTCTAAAAACTAGACGACCGCGTCTACTTTTTAGTACTACTTTGACAAGCCCTGGTCCTGAGGCATGATCATCGGCAAACCTGCGCGCAACTTATATTTCAACCTGTTAAAACGTGAATCTTGTTAGATGGATTGGTAGACTTTATACAAAGGTTGTAGATTGATAAATATAGTTATAAAAAAGGTTAATTATGATACTTCCTAATCTTTCTATTTATGTTTTGCATTGATTGCACATTCGTTATAAAGAGGTTTTATTTCATAAAAGTGTATAGGTAATGTAAGGTACATTTTTGTTAAATCTAGGAAATCGTTATATCGAGGTTCGTTATAATAAGGTTTCGCTATATACTGTATTAATAAGTGATCAATTTAAGTCATTTTCCAAGCTAGTGTTTTCTTACAAACATACATAACTTCACGCCAGGTCCATTGCGGGGTAGGCACGGACAACAGAGCGCCACACAGGCCCATTCTTACACACCTCACTTGCTTCTTTGACATTCATAGCTCTTGTCATGCACGCTCGTCTGTTCTTAAGGCTCCTGACATCACCTTCTGCTAATACATGATCAGTGTATTAGTGTTTTCTTGTTGATAATTTTAGGTGGACGCGCCGATAAAGCAGCTGTCCACCCTAGAGACGTTCGTCACGTACCGCGTGCAGTGCGTGTGCGCGCGGTGGCCCACGCCGCCCTACGTTAGGCGGAGGTACAACCACTTCAAGGTGAGATTCCAAAAAAAAAACTTACAATTTGGGCCACCTGCATATTTGTAAATAAACCACATTCATTAACCGTCGGCATTTGAACTATTCCCCGTTCATCATAACTTGACGCGTAGGGTTACAAACTTCTAAAAATTTACATCACTTAATATCATTTTATAAAAGGTTATAAATAGATATAATCAGAAAACGTAAATTTTTCAATTTTCTAGTACTTATCGCGATTTTAGCTTTATTTTGACTCTAGCTGTAGGTGTTAATATTTTTGATTGTTGGTAACCCTGCGGGACAAGTTATCGTGAACGAGGTATTATTGTAATGATCGTCTTTTTTGTTTACTTATTTATTGGTATACTATTGGTCTATTGTAATGATTAGCCAGGTGTTACGGAATCATAAAGTACAAGCTGATTCTAGAAAATTCCGTCCACGTTGCTGGGCGGGCACATTGCATTTGTGCAGTATAAAACGATGGCCTGATTGAGGGAGGGGGGTAGTTTAGCGACATCTACGATCAAAGCGTGACGCGTGTACAATCGGGAACCTAGTAGTGACGGACTTTGCGCGTTTGATTGAATTACGACCTTCTGCATTACGTTTGGATTTGTTGTGTTCGGTTATGTTTGTATAGTTATAATAAGCTCTATGATAATTTGTGGCCTTCTCCTGTAGACATGTGAAACTTTTTTATGTTTGAAGTCGGTTTTGTTATTGTTATTTTTTTTTAATGTCTACCAGGTGCTTCATAAACGGCTCTCGCAGTCCCATCCTCTTATCGCGACGCCTCCGCTGCCGCCCCTGCATTCGGCCAGGCAGCAGCTCGACAGATACTCCCCGTCATTTGTCGCCATACGGACCCCGGCCTTACACGCGTTCCTTGGTATGAACATCAACAAAATTACATAATAATCCATCCATCCATACTTTCGCATATATAATCTAAACATATAATAAAATTGTAGAGGTCAAATTTCTGTACATTGAAAAAAAATGCTAAAAACCGAGTTAGGGGATGTGAGAAGTGAAATTAAACTAATTACGAATTTTTTCAATTTTTTTTTCTCCGTTTGTCCGTCTGTTTGTACCGGCTAATCTCCGAAACGACTGGACCGATTCTGATGAACTTTTGTGTGCATATTGGGTAAGTCTGAGAATCGGACAGCATCTATTTTTCATCCCCCTAAATGTTAAGGGTAGTCCAACCCTATTTTTTTTTTAATTTTTAGATAATTTAAAATATATTTTTTTTATGATACAGCATTAAAAAATACAAACGACCCTAAATATTCAACCCTCTACGATCAACCCCAATTTTTTAATAGCGATATTAGTAATTTTTTTTTATTTTTTTTATTGCAGGAGTTCAGCAGACAGGCAGACGGCCCACTTGATGGATAGCGGTTACCATCGCCTATGGACATTTCTAACACTGCTGCTGCTCTCTTTCTACTGGGATGATTTAGATTTTAATTTGAATCCAGGTAGATGGCGCTGCAATCGTGTACAAGAATTTAGGTGTTCTTTTTGTTGTTGTATGTCTACAAAGTATGTACAATAGTCAGCGTTTTGCAAATAGACAACTGCGACCTAAGGATTAACAACACATTTATATTAATATATTTGCAGCAATCAAATCAGTGTCATTACAGCGCTCGTTGGGTTGGGTGTTTCATACATTTTACCCTTCCCTCCTATACTAAAACTGTATACACATTATAGTTTTATGGTCCTTCGAGCCGCGAACTATTACAGTATGTGTTGAAGTTTGTCCCGGAATGGTTTAAATAAACGATTTGACCCGGTAGGTGGCGCCGCGATACTCCTAAACGCTGGGCCTGATTTTGATGAAATTTTTTGATTGTTCGAGTGGATTTGAGAATAGTTTAAATTAACATTTGGTCGCGGTAGATGGCGCTGGAATCGGGTTCTAGATTTTTATTTTTTAAAGGCAGTACAACGTCTGCCGGGTACAGCTAGTAGTTTATAAAATATTGTGAAGAAATGTAAAGTAATGAAGAAGTGAAATCAACTATGAAGAACTTACTGAAAAATTGTATTCAAAACTTTCAGATCGCGTTGCTAAACACCCAATTTTGACGTATAGCGACGACTTCAGAATATTCCTGACCACCCCCGACGAGGATTTGGACAAGGTGATGTATATGATATCGGCCAAGTGCGTGTCGGTTAACACATACTTATATGTGTTACTGTTATTATTCTCTTTTATTAGGGAACTCTAAAAATGCGTGTGTTCATTAATGTGAAGTATCTAAACACTCATTCACGCACCCACTTACACTCACTCACCCACTTACATTCATTCCCGCAATCGCTTACACTCACTCATGCACCAACACTTACTCACGCACTCACTTACACTCACTCATGCACCAACACTTACTCACGCACTCACTTACACTCACTCATGCACCAACACTTACTCACGCACTCACTTACACTCACTCATGCAGTCACTTACACATACCCACGCATTCAAATATACGCACTCATGCGCTTCATGCGCTAAATTTCGCTCACTTACGCACTCACTTACACTCACCCACGCACTAATTACTGTACGGTTCAACGTACAGCGTTTTGCTGATGCTGCGGCCTACTTAAGGCTACTTTAATATAATAACATCACTATAAATAACGCTCACACATATATTGTGATCAAGTCGCTATTGAGTTGCAACCAGGAATCAGCATCCAAGCCAAACTACTAGAAGAGTAAATCCCTGAAAGCAACAACGTGTATTTTTTTCACCCTACTACAAGAAAGCACCAGCACTCCACCAACAACTGCCAGCATCCATCCACCACTACAAGCTAGAACTAGTGTACACTTACACTCACTCACGCATCCACTTACACTCACTCAGACACTCACCTGCACTTACTCATGCAGTCACTTATACTCACACTCACTCATGCACCCACTTACACTCATTCATGTACTAACTTACACTCACTCATGCTACAGCGCATTTGTAGCACCTTTGGTGTTGCAAACGTTCATAGGCGACGGCAACCGCTTTCCATCAACTGGGCAATCTGCATGTCTACTGAACTCATGCAATAAAAATAATTAGAAAAAGATAGAGATATATCTAGATGCTAATCAGCCTATCTTACGTACAGGTGTTCAAGGGTGAGAGCAACGCGCTGAACCTGTGGGGGCTGAGCAGCGCCTTCTACGGAAGTGGGGAGGCCAAGCCCACCAATGGGGCCAGGTGAGATGAATTATACACTTTCCACGATATGCCTGTGACTATGTCCACACTCGACTTGAAATTCCCGTGACACAAATGTTACGCGATGTCCATCACAGCAGTTATGAGAACCATAGATTATATTAATATCACATAGATAATAATATGAGCCTGACAACACTATGATATAATTGCTATTCTTAGCAATGATGCAATATTATTGTTTTGTAGGGTAGTTTTCGTAGTATTTTCGTATAAAAAGGCGGTGTGGCGGGTAGACGTGGTTCATTGCTTACTGTGCGGTGTGAATGGTCACACCAAAGGCTGAACAATAAAGCGGGAACCCTGTCCAAATAGTTAATATTTGCTATATATGGTATTTTCTTACCAAAATCTCTGCAACGTTGTTTACACAAAGTACCAAATGCATGGTAGTGTGTGTAATGTTTTTGAAATGAAACTTCTTTAGGCGCATGGGGGTAATTTTTTTACGGATGCAACGCAGTATAACGTCACGAAGATGTGCAGCGTTTTTGTCGAAGAAGAGAGAGAGAGCGATTGAGACCGATTGAGAGAGAGAGTGAGAAAGGGCGAACGTATTAATCTGTTATCTTTTTTGAACTCGTGATATCTTTCGAATGGAATGTCCGAATTGAATAATTCAAAAAGTTATACAGCGTGTTACATTTCAAATGACAATAAATCATAACTTTAGCGGTCGTACTCCATACAAATTTTTTGGTACCATTAAATCAACCGTAATGTCAAAATTAAAATTTTGAAATTTCCGAATAAATTAATTACGATAAAAAGGGAATAAAAAACAGAACACTTGTAAATATTAGTTCGCGAGAGAGAGCGTAAGAATGAACAACTTCCGCGTTTAATGATGAAGAGACGAGCTGGCAACATGATATATTGGTCACTAACCTACCGATTTAGACACAATAACTGATACATGTTGTTGTAATATTCTGAAATGAAAAATGAGGTCCTGTGGCTAAACCAAAGAAGTTACCTTGATTCATTTTTGTATTTGGGCAGAGTACGTCTTGAAGAAAACGTGGTCAGATTTATTGTTGTAAAATCTGAAACACGCTGTATAAAGGTATTGAAGCAGTCTTGAATGTGAAGTAATTTATTTTGATAAAGATGAATACCGAGATACAAATAAAGAGCCTTTTCTAGCGGCGGCATTTTATTTAAATTTTTAAAATAAAAAACATTTATTTCGTTTTCAAATTGGACAAGTATATTAACAATCTGCCCGTAACACTTGAAGTTAAAATTGTGTTGCGATTCATTCTTCCACTTGTCCGTTGAAGTTTCACTTCTAATATGTGGTACCGCCATGTAAACCTCCTTTCAACCTATTAATACTTTTCTTCAACTACTTAAATTCTTCCTTCAGATGTGACGGCGCGTTCCCCTTTCGCACGTCACTTAAGTCACTCATTGTCATATCATTAAAATAAATATATCGCTCCGCAATGTATATAAATAAAATAACATAATATAACTTAATATATACCGCGCCCACACTATATAAATATAAATAACCCGCTCCGCGCCGCATTTTTATATACGATAAACATATCATACTCTAAAAATAAATACACATAAAATTCTATAAATATATCAAGTATAATAAGTGTGTGTGATAGTGGATAGTGGAGAAGAGGAGCCGCGTTTCATTCCCATTAACCAGGTAAGTGCGTGCTCGTTCCGATTCCCATTCCAAATTGTCCACACTTCTTTTCCCTCAAAGTTGACACAGTTCGCTTAACGGTAAATCCAGCGCCGCCGCAACAATATGTGTACCAGCACATATTTCGTTTTTTTTTTAAATTTTAAAAATGTATTTTTGTGCGTAATTTAAAAAAATATTAGCATTCTGCTCTTGTGCTCTATAGGTTATGCAGTGATGGTCATATAATTAAGAACGATTTGAAGCTATAGGATTATTTTTAATAAAACTACGTTTTAACGGTTTTAAGCGCGGTAATTTATTTTATTTAGGTTTATCCGACGTTTCGGCCGCTTTTCAGTTGCCGTGGTAACGGAAGACAAAGATGACATTTGTCGAACGTGTATTGTCAAAGTTTGTATTCAGCCTACCGCCAACTTGTTCATTTTAATTATTTAGTTTTAATTTTGTTTATGGATATTATTTACTCTATGGGAGCCTAATCTAATTTAGTAAATGTAGTTTTATTATGTGTACAAGTCGCGAAAACTTAAGAAAATATTATAGAATTTTTTCGTTTAAATCGTGTCATACACAGAGATGTGTACCTTCTGAGAAGCAACTAGTTATGTTATAAAATAGCCACATCAATAGAGAAACGTCGCTTAGGAATAAAGAATAAAATCGCTAACTATTTTTAAGAAAGAAAGAAAGAAAGAAAAATATTCATTCAGAACCACATAATATACACCAATACGTACTTATAAATAAAATAATACAATTAAAATGAAGTTCTGAATCGGTCCTAACTCAGCATAATGCTGGTTGGCTCAACCAGCGCTGGTCTTCCGTTAGGGCCGTTCGAGTGACTCACGGATAAACAAAACGAAACAAACACAAAACAAAACAAAATAATATGACTATTGAACTATTGCAAACAAATATATATAAAAAAACTACATCATTAATATGTACAAAAACAAAAACAATCAATCAATTTCAAATTTTTTCAATCAATCAATCAATATCTTTATTTGCGAGAATGTAGTTTATACAGGTGTTACAAATTGTAGACGCACAGTACATTCTACCACATAGTGGTGTACAAAACGAATGAAATCAAGTTTAAAATTAATTTACATAAATATTCTAATTTAAAAAAGTCAATTTTCCATAAAATACAAGTAATGAATGTCAAGAGAAATAATTACAAATAGATCACTAAGCTTTTCCGTATAGGTAATAGCGACAAGCACTTTTTTTAAGAAATTCATCTACAGTATAGAAACACTCCTTGATCAGCCACTTTTTTAAGACTACAGTGAATTTTCTTGGGGGTGCGTTTACAATATTATTTGGCAAAGAGTTATAAATAAGAGGAGCCATGTAAATACAGTCCCTTCTGAAGACATCCAGAGAAGGCACAGGCATCTTTAATTTTACTTGCGTCACAAGTCTCGCGTTAACATTATTGAATTCTTCAAACAAGGACCCATTTAATTGGACAAACTTGCGATTTCAAGTATGTTTTTTCACATTATATTTATTTTACCAAAGTAACACATTCAAATAGTACTGAAGCTGGACAAATAATCGTTTTGTATGAGACTCACATTTAAAAAATCACAATAATATGTGGCGCGAGAAATTTATAAAGCATTTTAATGCATGTTTAACTAAAATTAATAGTTAATAGCATATCAAATTTGCACGCCGTATGTAGTTTGATCCAACTTGAAAGATAGGATAGTTTACATCCGGCAGATGGCGCTGCAGTCGGGTTCTGAATTTTATTCCCTCAGGGCAAGACAACGTCTGCCTTGGCAGCTATAGACTATAAGTTTCGAAATTTCATACTCTAATTTTCGTAAAGTGCACTACAAAGTTTTTGGGTTCTCGTATTAATGTAATGATTCTTAATGAAATGAAATATTTATTCTTGCATAAATGTAGTTGTATATACAGATGTCATTCTTAGAAATACATGGTTCAGTACATTTTACCAGTTTCACTGGTGTGCAAGTAGGGCAATATCTTAATCGTCATTATTTAATTGTTTTGTTATTTATTTTATTAAATCTTTACTTTTATCCCATTGAGTCGTATTTATTACATTTATTTATTAAATAATAATATTTATTACCTGTATTAATTACATAGATACATACATACATACATAACTTCATGCCAGGTCCCTTGCGGGGTAGGCACGAATTACATAGATGTCTGTTTTTTTTAAAATTTATTATTCCTATCTCTTTGTCAATTATTGAATGTCGTTAATTAAAATATTATTATTTATCTAATATATAAAATTCTCGTGTCAGTTTTCGTTGCCATACTCCTCCGAAACGGCTTGACCGATTTTGATGAAATTTTTTGTGCTTATCCGGTATCTATGAGAATCGGCCAACATCTATTTTTCATCCCCCTAAATGTTAGGGGTAGTCCACCCCTAAATTTTTTATTTTATTTTTAGACAAAATTTTTAATTTCTATTTTTTTATGATACAACATACAAAAATACATACAACCCTAAATTATTAACCCTCTGCGACAAACCCCTATTTTTACCGGGCAGGACGACGTCTGTCGGGACAGCTAGTTATGTATAGATATTGGTTTCAAATTTGTCGTTTAGGAATTCATTTGTGGCATAATAGGATTTATCTATTAATAATTTCTTCAGTCTTGTTTTAAAAATATTAATTGGTAATGTTTTCAACGGTTTTGGTGGTTTATTAAATATTGCAGGTGCCATCTCTTATCCAACAGTGCCGTATTATATCTATTGACGCAAAGTATATTTGACTCTCTTTTTCTTAAATTTTCATGTCGTGGCGGTGTTATTTTAAATAGATGGGGGGTTTATTTTAACGAACATTGCAATCTCGTATATATACAGACAGGGATGATTTAATGATTGGAAATGAGTCTTGCATCTGTCTCTGGGACCAAATTTCTTTTGTGCGATAAATATATTATTTTTATCTGTGGAGTTACCCCAAAATATAACTCCATACCTTAGTATTGATTCAACATAGCTATGGTAAGCAATCAATGCAGCGTCTCGATTTAAAAATTTTGACAGTTTATAAAGAGCATAGGAAAAACTATTTACTTTTTTACATAATTGTTCAACATGTGTTTTCCATGTTAATTTAATTATCAATAAATCATCCTAAAAACTTTGTGTGGTCTACTCGTTCTATTAATGTATTATTGTATGTTATATTCAAATTGTTAATTGTTCTTTGCTTTACATACATATATATAACTTCACGCCGGGTCCCTTGCGGGGTAGGCACGAGCAACAGAGCGCCATACAGGCTTATTCTTACACACCTCACTTGCAGCTCTTGTCATGCACGCTCGTCTGCTCTTGAGGGTCCTGACATCACCTCCTTTGCCTTAATACAGAGTGAAGGACCCAGAGTTCTCGTCTGCGGCTGACTACCTCCAGTCCCTGCAGCAGAAGCTGACCACCCTGTGCTCGCTGACCACCAAGCTGTACAAAGGCACCGCCTCGCTCAGCAACGAGATGATGGGGTGAGACCTTTTCATCGTTATGCACTTTTTTACATCTCTTGTTGTTGAAAATAATCTCAGTTTTAGGCGGGCACTGAAGGATGTTGTGCTGTGCAGTTTTACTTTCTAAAACTGTGTTAAAATTACTAATAATATTGTTACATACCGACAAAGAAATGCGCACACCTGCCCGTCGTAAAGCGCAGTTTATTGCCTTCGTTGATTTAGGAATTTTTTTTATTGCACGAGTTCAGCAGACAGGCAGACGGCCCACTTGCTGGGAAGCGGTTACCATCGCCTATGGACGTTTGCAACACCAAAGGTGCTACAAATTCGCTGCTGCTCTCTTAAGGGAGATTGGAACCTGGATACTAATGCCGGAACACAACTCAGGGTTGTCATGGCGGCATACTCTAGACCAGAGGTGGTAGCCATCCAGTCGTTCAAATACCCTACCACCTGGCTGTGGGTTTTTTTGTCGCCCCCTACAACAGGCCGCCCAACGCAGGAAATTGTATTCTTTCACGGATAAATTTCTTCAATTCTTTTGTTTACTTTGTGTTTACTTAGTAATTTGAAATTCAATAAAACATGTTATTGTTATTGAACTTGTTTTATGGCCGTCATTAGTGTCGAACTAATCCTTGCTTGCCAGATATGCAGATTAACTCTGTGAACGCGGTATTTGTTCTATTATACAGTTTAGTATAAAACAATGCCCGAACGGAGGAGTGGCGCAGGCAAGCGACGATTACGATACCAACAAGACGTGTGTAGTACTTTAGAAGAGCGATATAGTGACGGACTTGCGCGTGTTATTGAATCGTGCAGTTTTGTACTGGCTGTGTCTAGTCATATCTATGCCTGTTTTATACGTATTTGTACAGTTCTAATAAACTCTATAGTAATTCCAACGGCATTTTAATTCGAGTCCTGTGTAGCTCGTAACAATATACAAGAAAGTCGTTTTAGTTACACTATTCATAACTCGGAAACGGCTGTACCGATTTGGCTGAAAATTGGTGGGTAGGTAGCTTAGAAACAGGAGACGGACATAGGATACCTTCTATCCCGTTAGAACCGGTAGGTGGCGCTGAGATCGGGTTCTAGAATCCTCCTAATCACTGGTGAACCGATTTTGGTGATTTTGTTTTTGTGTGTTTGAGTGGGTTCCCGGATTTAAATCCACAATTGGAACCGGTAGGTGGCGTTGAGATCGGGGTCCTAGATTTTTATTTGTTCAGAGTAGGACAACGTCTGCCGGGGCCGCTGGTTACTAATAAAGCAAACATTACTTGTAGGATATTGATAGTTTTTGAGTAGCAACTATGGGTTTTTGTGAGAAGTGTAAAATATACAGTGTTTACGCTTTGGTTCAATTTTATTAAATCACAAAATCTTGAGCACAATCAGTAAGTGATGGAAGGACACAAAGGGAACTCACCAGATCTCCATCAAACGGTTACGACGGTTCTTCTATATTACTTTATCGTCTGGCCACTATTATTAAGTCTATAATAATATTTAAGTATTTGTAGTACAACACAATTTAAATTACTTGTTTAATATTAATTTCACTGAATCGGCTTACGCACAGAGCACAATTCCACTACCTCCTTTTCTTCGCACGATTTCTTCCGACCCAGTGAGCGAGGTATCTTTGGCTCAAATATAGGGAGTCATGAATGGAAGAAAGGGACGGAGAATTATACGTCAAGCACTCAAGTAATGCTATTTAAATAAATAATGAGGCAACAGTTTATTTATCATACTGCCACAATTTCACATATCGAATGTATAAATGTGGATTTTACTTTTAATATTAATTAAAATGCTATAAATGGCGTAAACATATAGTCATATGTGGCCTTTTGAGTTGTCACAAGAACTCCGTTGAATGGCACTAACTGATTGCCTACAGTTCAGCTGAGCTACACGTAGGCTTAAGAAAATGAAGAAACTATATCGTATACTAAGATCTTGCTTAAAGACCCAGCTGCCAAGCCATAAACCTAAATAAATAATAATCGTGTTTCATTCACAATTTTGTAAAACTGCACTTTTGTCTGTACGCCCATTTGTTCTGAAGCCCTCGATATGTAGATTATTTTTGGAGTGCAACACACACAAGCAGTTTTTCTATATAGGTGGTGTTAGGATTTTTTCTGTCACGAAATAGCGTTACGGCCGAGTGGAGGGGGTAGAAGGTATATCGGTTGGTGTGAGGAGGTCTAATGTCAGACTATAGATGTGTTTTTGGTTCCGGCATTGGTGACCAGATTCCAGTCTCCCTTAAGAGAGCAGCAGCGCATTTGTAGCACCTTTGGTGTTGCAAATGTCCATAGGTGATGGTAATCGCTTTCCATCAAGTGGCCGTCTGCCTGTCTGCTGAACTCCTGCAATAAAAAACAAAATAAATTTTTTTTGAATCTGTCTTCTCTCTCTTTATAGTTTTTGTTAAATTCTGTTCTTGCGTATGGCTGTTTATTTTTTTTCTATAATGTTGGTACAACTCAGGTCCCGACATAAACAAAATTCACCTGCATATCTGAAACAAAACCCAATTATTACCCATCGGCATTTGAACTAATAACAATGAAATTATTTTATGGTCGTCTTCTTTAGTTTACTTATTGGCATACGGCATGTTGTTGTATTGTGATCATTATCCAGGTGTTACGGATTTAAAGCACAAGCTGATTCTAGGAAGTTCGGTCCACGCGGCCGGGCGGACATATTGCATCTGTGCAAGAAGGGAATAATAATAAGTGACGGACTTTGCGCGTTTCATTGAATTACGACCTTCTGCATTACGTTTGGACTTGTTGTGTTCGGTTATATTTGTACCTGTGTTATAAAATAATGGTATTTATTCATCCTTTTCCTGATTTATGATATTTCACTACTGTGCGAGTGTTTTAAGCATTGATCATGTTTTTATTTCCGTCTGAAACTCGCCTGCGACCTTTGGTCGGCGCAAGAGCGTGGGTCAGTCAGATTATCACTCCATATCATAATATATGCGCATGCGCATGCGAAACTAACACAACATTATATATGGGCTAAGCCTTTGCCGGTCTATCTCACTGTAACGCAGAGGCTCCGGGTTCGATTCCTACTATGGTAAATTTCGGAAATGAACTTTCTGTTATTTACTATGGTCTGGGTGTCTGTGATCGGCCCCAGAGTGGTCCGTTGTATATCACTCATAACAGAAGCGTGACTTGCTTAATTTGAGATATGCAATGTGTGTGTTTGTCTGCTGATTAGGATTTTTATGGGAAGTTGAAATTGCGTTAAAAATTTCGTCCGTTTAGTGAGATTTGTCTTTTTAAACTGAAACAATTAACGCGTTGCTTGGCCTTAATACCTACAATTTGATAACCTGAAAATGAAAATTTATGTTACTTTCTAGGCTGTATGGACTTAGTCCCGTTGCCTGCTACTCTGGCTAATTAAATAACAAGAAAAGATTACTGCCGCTTTTTATTTAACCGTGGCTAAAACTTAACCGTCATTACCAATTTTAACTGTCAACAGTTGTTTCGTTCCACATGAGACTTACAGCGATCGCGTTCACGACCGCGTTTTTCCCCGTTCCATTTGCTTGTGGGCGTTACAATCACAAGCTCTAGTGGAACGGATTATGGGGCATGGTTGTCATTAACTACGAAATACACATGTCGTTGGTTGGTTTGAAAATCGCGCCTTTTTCAATGTCAATTGACAGAGAGAATTAAAGCTCTATGTGAAAAACCCACTTCGACATGGGTCGTAGTGAGCGCTGTGTGATCGAAAATAATGACGTCATTAGTGACTTTTTCGCTACAACCATAAAGACCGTGGTCGCTATGTGGGACGGCAGACGGAGCATTTTGGGCGTTGTGAGCTACTAGTGGAACGCGCCCATAGTGCTCTCATATTACTATTCGCTCCCATATTAGTAACTTACTAGTCTTAATCGAATGATTTGATTACTATGTCTTCTCTCTTTTCTTTCACCATATCCCAATACTGACCCATTTGCCCATGTGCCGACCCAAAATAAATGGGATAAGGTGAAAGGTCTTGCCAGGTGGCAGGGTAATTGCCCGTCTGGGACGGCTACCACCTCTGGTCCAGAATATGCTGTCATAACAACCATGAGTTCCAGGTTCCATTGCCCTTTAAGATAGCAGCAGCGCGTTTGTAGCACCTTTGGTGTTGCAAACTGTCCATAGGCAATGGTAACAGTATTGTTGTTTGTTAATTAGTTGAAACACCGTCATATTTTAATTGTTACGTTTATTTTAAAAAGTGGATCTAGTACTAACAGTATTTAACCTGTACAATAAAACGTCACTGTCAATATTGTTTGACAGCAATGACTGGTGACTTATTACCAAGCTCCCCGCCCCCTTCTACGAACCCAATACGGAGACATAAGCGTTGCTGATATAAGATTTATTACACATATATCACCTACTACCTACACGGCTGCGCCGCGGGTTAACCTCTAGTGCGTGTCTCTTGTTTAAAGAGCAAGTGCTACAGGTTTATTATATTACATTTTTATGTATTTGCCCACGGAAGATTCACTTCATTTTATCTCGCTAATTATATATACCATCCCCCGTCTATCTGTCAACAAAATAAATTCCAAAACTTGACCAAACAGGCCAAAATTATGGTCTAAATGACCAAAAGACCACAGTGACCGACATGGCTAAAATGACGGAATAGGCAAAAACGACCAAAAAGGCCAAAATAATCAAAATGGTCAAAATGACCAGAGGCCAAAATAACCAAAAAGGCCAAAATGACCAAATAGGCCAAAATAACCAAAAAGGCCAAAATGACCAAATAGGCCAAAATGACCAAATAGGCCAAAATGACCAAAATGACCAAATAGGCCAAAATGACGAAAAAGGTCAAAATGATCAATAAGGCCAAAATTACCAAATAGGCCAAAATGACCAAATAGGCCAAAATTACCAAATAGGCCAAAATGACCAAATAGGCCAAAATGATCAAAAAGGTCAAAATTACCAAAAAGGCCAAAATGAAAATTATCCCTTGTCCACCCTCAGTATTTAATTTACATTCGTGCCGAATTTCAGCCAAATCGGTCCAGTAGTTTTTACGTGAAAACGGAACAGACAGACAGATAGAGTTACTTTCGCATTTATAATATTAATAGGGATAGGGATTTACACTTTGACAGTTATTTTTTCTACCCCCTAAGCTATACGTCAAAATTTCTTCTCTGGCAAATATTTGCTTGAGTTCACATAAATACAGTTTATTTAAAAACTACCAAACGGATTTACTTAAATTAAAAAGTAATCGATTCTATGATAAGCTGAGCTTATATTCGATACAAATCCATTAAGACTTAGTGTCTCTGTGATTCAAATTCTTATAAGAAAAACACACTAGGGAAAATCTCATACGTAAAACATCAATGTATAGTCGATTTACACAAGTTATACATTTATCACTCACCTTTAAGGATAAAAAAAAAAATTACTTATACGCGCGGAGAACGTGGTAATGCAAAACCACAAAATGGCCGCTTCCACTTGTAAAAAATGACATTTGTTTATGTCAAAATGAACGCAGTTTTGTCTTCTATATTTCTATAAGAACGAATCCTATATAAACAAAGTGTTAAGTATCAATTTAAAAAATTGTTTAGAATTATAAATGTCACGACGATATATGAGGCCGTCAGCGCTAAAGCGGCCTAACCCTCGATTTAGTATATTTGGAGATAAATACTGGAAATGTCTGACCCATTTTACCACTTGATGATAGAAAACTTATTAAAATATAATTATCGAAAGTAGTAATACCTAAGAATCATCCCTCAAAACAGTTTTTGAAAATTTTGAATTTAACAACAATTTTTTTTACAATAAATATTTTCGGTAATTTAAATTAAAAAAAATAATTATAAAAAAGTTATTGAAGATAACTTAACGAAATTTTCAGCGATTATAGTAAAATATCTATAATTTCACATAATATTATTTTTCATATTTCATTTGTTTTTTATCACATTTTTTATTAACTTTTAAAATAAACAAATTTAAAATTTAATGATTTCTCAGTACGATAATTGAATTATTATTTTTTAGTAATACACGTTATACATTGAAGTTCTTTATTTTAAAAGAAAATTTCATTGTCCGGCATTAGTTTAAATAATATGATTTTATATGTGATGCAGCGGCGAGCGGTACAAGTACTGCGCGCTACTGAGATTATAATACGGCCGGCGTAACTTGGCGAACGTGAACATAGGCTCTGCGAACTTTAGAGCATGTACACTCGTGTGATGAGTGGGCATACGACTCGTCAGTGAATACAATTGGTCGCCTTTCATCCCTGTACTTTTTCATTGCTTTGTACTAACTAGTTGGTCACTGTATTTTCTTCACAAGTTTACGTGCGCTAAAGTTCGCAGAGCCTATGTTCACATTCGCCAAGTTACGCCGGCCGTATTATACCTGTTAAGGCTATAGATCGCTACAGATTACACAATTATTTAATAAATGCTGAGATCGATGATTGTCAATTGTCGAATGTCAGCATGAAGCGCGCCTGCGACCTGTGGTCGTGCCAGGAGCGCGCGCCGGTGAGCCGCGCGGGCGGCGCGTGCGCGTGCGGCGCCCACGCGGCGCACCGCGCGGCGCTCGCGGCTGCGCGTGCGCCGCCCACGCACCGCGCGACGCTGCCCATGCTCGCCGCCTACGCCGGCGCGCACCTCGACAAGATCAACAGCAGGGACGCGGTGCACGGTGAGTATGTTCACCTCCTCCGACGGACCGCCTCCCTTTGGGGGCGTCCATACGTGACGTGTTCAAGGGGGGGAGGGGGTCGAGTCAAATCTCATCTAATCTTACGTTGGAGAGAGGGAGGGTCTCGGCAAATATCACGCAATTTTTTTTCTGATTGAAACAAATTTTTTTTAAACTATTTTGGTCCATTTAATACAGGTTGTACATGCTTAAGATTTAATCTTAATCGTATTACGATTTACTAATTCTTTCGAAAGAAAATAATTTCATTCATACTTCAACGTTATACATTTACTGAGTGTCAAACCACCATATTTGTTTTATACCAAATAGCTCAATTTAATCTGAATTTACGGTACAGTGTAGCCCATCCTTTGTTTTCGTGCCACTGTCAGCCGAACACGCGACTCGATGAACGAGAGCGTACGAGCTGAGTGGCAGCGACACACGGACAGGTTCCAACCTGCTTTGTTTATTCTTGTAAATGTTTTACTCGACTCAGTGCATGCTCTTACTAATTTAAAATGAGTTATCAAGATTTTTATAACGCATACGTCAAAAGATACGTCTATAAGACGAAGAAATCCTGCCAGGACGATGTAATAAAATCATGGAATACAGCGAAGCAAAAATTCCCGAAGAAAGAAGAGTTAATACATCACATTCAACGTGAGATTGAACGGCTTCTCAGGGAAGCCACTGAGAGAAAAGTAATAGTATTTTTACGTAAGAAACTCACATTTTGAATAATCTCACGTGAGATTGGGGGATGGGGGAGGGGGTTGAATAAAATCTCACGACATCTCACCAGGGGGGGAGGGAGGGGCAGAAAATTTTAAAAAACACCTCACGTAATTTATGGACGCCCACTTTCACCCTCCCTGACCTACCCAACGCCTCGCTTACCGTGAATATGTAGCTTGCACGATTAGCAGCTAAGCGTCTGAAATTTATTTTATTAAACATCTTTGCTTCCCCCAAGACAGTTATTTTTATTTGAAATCACGTTATTTACAATATAATCTTTTGGTGTATGTTGAAAACTACCACTAACATTCCAACTCTCGCTAAACATAGCAATGTATAGCGAGAGTAAGTATATATACATTCCTAAAAATGTGATAATCACTGTAAGTGTAGCAATGTATAGAATAGTATATACATCTTGTTTTTTCCAAAATTTTCATATCACGATTTTTTTTTCAATATTTTTTATAGTCCAAAGTATCTATTCATATACATTTTTTTTTGCTTTTCTTCAAAAAAGCAATCTTGCCACGATAAGGGTTCAAGTAGTACGTTAGCGGGTGCGGTGCGAGCCACCAGCGTGGTCAATGGGCAGTGTTCAGTGGTCAGTGGAAGCGGGTGTTGGTGCTGACTTGTTTTGATTGACTTGAACGTGCCGTTTAGTACAGCAGTGCTAATCATGCCTATTGGTGTTCGCATATAAATAAATACAGTCCATACATACATTTTTGAAGGGTGTTTCATTAAGTACACCACCTGCACCATACAAGTTCGTATATATATTGCCGCGACCGACAGAGAGAAATTCACACCTGCACAATACCTGTTTTGCACATTTTATTACCTTTCGGCATTTCGACTTCTTTTGTTTGCTTTGTGTTTAAAAAGCCCATTGTTTGGGTATTGTAATCTCAAAAAAAATAGACTAAGAAATTCGATCCACGTGGCTGGACAGATATATTGCATCTGTGCAGTATAAAGCAATGCCCCAATTGAGAGATGAGTCAGTCGAGCGATAATCACGAGCGAAGCAAGACTTGTGTACATTCGGTAATGTATTTAGTGACGGACTTTGCGCGTGTTATATTTGTTCCTGTGTTACACGTGTTTGTATAGTTCTAACAAACTCTATAATAATTCTAACTGCATTTTAATTCGAGTCCCGCAACTCGTAACAATTTTTTCGTTATTATTGCAGCGACCTATGTGTCCGGTGCGAATACTACAAATGAGATTCACAACAGGTAAATATAATTATTATGAATTATTTTTTCAGTCACACAGACATTCAAGTGCAATCACTTGCATGTGTGTATGACACATATATGAGAGGTTTTTTATGTACATGTATGAGTAGGAAATGGTACTTCCCTAATGCTCCAGATATTCATATCCGGGGACTTCAAAAAAGTAAAAACTTCGTTTAAAAAAACCGACTTCAAAAACTAAAATGTATAAAATAACTTATTTCTAAAGCTATTATTATTAATATATATTATTTAAAACATCTTAAAGTCGGTGCTTAGTAATTTTCAAAATATTATGTATTTAATTTATATATATTTGCACCGACTTCCAGATGTTTTAGATAATATATATTAATAATAATAGCTTTAGAAATAAGTTATTTTATACATTTTAGTTTTTTAGTGAAGTCGGTTTTTTTAAACGAAGTTTTTATTTTTTATTTGTTACTTTTTAGTATCTAGCTATGTAAAGGGTGGACCTAGGAATGATGCCGCGCTTCGTAAAAAATATAGGTCCCAAGAAACGGGAACAAAAAGTGATCGTAAAATGAAAACTACTGGGCCAAACTATGTAAAATTTTTAGGGGTCCAATTGGAAGCTATTCCGCGTCGAACAAAAAAAGAATCACGTAAATCGGATCATAAATCACGGAGTAATCGGCGAACATACATAAAAAAAAGATTCCGACGAATTGAGAACCGCCTCCTTTTTTCAAAGTCGGTTAAAAAGCACATTCACAACATTGAAAGCATTATCATTTGATGTTAGTACATTTCTGCGTAACATACACCGCAACGCAACGTACAAAAATATATTGTTACACGCCAACAAAAGTGAATGCACAACTGCATTTTATTACCTTCTCGCATTTGGACTACTTTTGTTTACTTTGTGTTTAAAATTTGTAATTAAGAAAAACATTCTATTGTTATTGTACTTGTTTTATGGCAGTCATTAGGCAGGTGTGTCGATCTGATCCTAAGAAATCCGACCTATGCGGGCTGGCAGCCATATTGTATCGGTGCAGCAATGGCCCAATGGAGAGATCGGCAGTCAAGCGACGATTACGATACGAGCAAGACGTACATTCGATAAGCTATATAGTGACGGCCGTTATTGAATTGTGCAGTTTGTACTGGTTGCGTCTAGTTATATTTGTACCTGTGTTATACGTGTTTGTATATGTAATAAATTCTATAGTAATTCCAACGGCATTTTAATTCGAGTCCCGTGACTCGTTACAATATATTGAGTAATTTAACAGCAAAACAAAAACAACTCGCGGCATGTCTTTTATATCTAATGATTTTATATTATAATCGATTATAAAAATGAACAACAACTAAACTTAATGACAAAATCACAACTTTCAAAAATAGGCAAAATAAATTCAATAATTAACGATAAAATAAAACTTCCAAATCAACACAGCAACCACCTCGCCTTACTATATCACTAGTCGTATTCATAGTTTAAAAAAAATAACATGTAATACATACACTTTCAGACTGGAGCAAGCATCAGAAGCTCTACGTTCAGAATTAGCAGATTGGTTACCAAAAACACATGCAGATATCAAAAACTTACTTTTAGACTTGGCAACAAGACAAGTGAACTTACAAACACAAATCTTAATGGGCTGGGAACACGCCCTTAAGCTGTCCACAGACGCGACAGTCGATGAAATGTTCAAAACCGTCTCAAAAAGTGCTGTACAGAACTTATCTCCATCCAAATGTAGGTCCCCTAATGAGACCGAGAGGGATTTTGATGATTTCGAAGATGTTAGCAACGATTCTGACTCTAGAGATGCATTTGTAAGTGATGATGGAAATGTCGATAATGGCGATTTTGGTGTCGGTATTGCAGATTCTTCGGCAGTCGATTCTGTAAAGTCAGATGATGTTACTGAATCCAGTGTGGCTAATATAACTAAGCCAGAGGTCGATGTTTCGGAATCTGACGCAACTAAGCTAGTGAAATCTGCGGAATTGGAAATAACAGAAGAAAATTCAAGTATATCTGACATTGCTAACAAACATGAATTAACTGAAACCAAAGTATTTGATACAAGAAATAGTGATTTAAATTCAGTTGTTAACAAGGAATATTGCAAAGAAGATAACATTGAAGAAATTACAAAAGTTTCTCACAAAGTTGATAGTGATGCAGTTAAACCTTCTGATAGTGCAAATATTGACAGTAAAGTGACAAGTGATAGTGATTTAGAGAATCAAGTCTTAGCAGTGCCAAATGATGCAGTTGTAAGTAAGAGCACAGAATTTCTCAATAATATTCTAGATGTTAATACTGACTCCGGTACTAATGTTAGATTGTTAGATATTGATTTTAAAGATCCATTGACTGAGTTTTCTGAAGTAGATCTATCATGATCTTTTGACACTCTACTTTTTAATTTTATAAAAGAGTTTTGATTTGTATATATGGCTTGAAGAATTGACTGATTCCATAGTATTCAGGCCTGCATCCTGCGGGATTCTAGAAGATATATTCCTCTATAAATCTCCCGAAGGCAAAATTTTGACAATTAAAACATCGACGACCTTGATCTTGATACGGACAACTAGAAGAGATATGAGTTTAAGATATTTTGAATTTCCGATCAAGGTGTATAATTTTGTTGCATTATTACTTTCCTTCTAAAGGGTCAATCTTCTAAGAAAATCGACAATGTCTGCAGCTCCATAGAGTACAATCGTATTCGTCTCCACATCTGGAATTCCGTCTATTACATAGTCCATAAATGCGTTGTCATCGACATTGCGATGGAAAGATATTTCCTTAATAATTAAAAAAATTGTTGAAAAGTCTCACTATTCTGCATCTTTTGTGATGAATTTTCTTATGTATCGCAATATTCATTTTTGGTCCAAATTCATCTACAGCGTTTTTCAAAGTTGGATTATCTTTTACTCGACCTGAAGTCTTTAAAAATAGTTTAGCAGCACCGTCCAGTAAACGCCTGTGCAACATCTTCAAATTCCTCGATGAATATGGTGATAGGGTAGGTGTCGTCTTGATAGACCTCTTCATATCGGTAAACGATTGTCACATCTGTTGCTATTGGCGGTAGGCAGAGACGATTGATCTCCGCTTGTGATCCTGACAAACAACTTTCGCTTCGTCTACTTTCATCAGTATCTTCATATATGCACTTTTCTTCTTCTGCAAGAGGGCGGTTTCCAAGACCCGACGACATAGCGCCCTTTTTGCGTGTGAGGCTGTATGAGGAGTTACTCCATCCAGCCCAACTCCTCCAGGAAGTCAACCAGTTTCTTTCACCATATCGCTAAAGACTTCTTGGAGGCTACCAGATACTTCGTCCTGTATTGGGCCACCTCTCCGCACTCAAGCAGGACACAAGCCACTGTTTTTCTATATATGCACTTTGTTTAAGGTGTTTCTTTACCTGACGTGTCTTTAAAACTTCTGCTATTTGATCATGGTTTGTAAGTCCCGGTCTACCAGTACCAAATGTACCATTCACACTACAGTCATACCCTGGTTTTGTAATTCTACTTTTATACATTCTCCTACATACCCAAGCCTCCACAACCCACGGGATGAAAGCCCGATGTTTAACTAATATTTTTTTTTCATTTTATCCCTGTCCTATGTTGATGTACGTGGGGATAAGTAGTATCCCAAATTTACCCAAAAAATATGCTAAGGTATGATGAAAATATGTTTATGTGAAACCAAATTATTTCTCAAATGTAATATAATTCCTTTTATTTTAGTTTCCATGTGTATAAATGCTGAAATATATATAACGGATTTTAGCGTGTGTAGAGTGTTAAATTTATTTAATTTTAACAATATCTATTCCTTCCATTCTATTATCATAGTTTTATACATATTTACACTAATATAGCTGTAGTGATAGTTCTTGTAATTCACTAGCGGGTCTCATGGTTGAATATGCACATGCATATTGCGATAATGTGCGTCTGACGAGCGATCAGTCGCGAGTTTGCGTCTGACGGAGCGATCAGTCGCGAGTATGCGTCTGACGGAGCGATCAGTCACGAGTATGTGTCTGACGGAGCGGTCAGTCGCGAGTATTTGTCTCACGGAGCGATCAGTCGCAAGTATGCGTCTGACGGAGCAAAAAGTCGCGAGTATGCGTCTGATGGAGCGGTCAGTCGCGAGTATGCGTCTGACGGAGCGATCAGTCGCAAGCGTGCCGACCAATAGCGGGTCTTCTATACCGCAAGTAAATTACAAGAAGTATAAAATATTTATTTCCAAAGCAATTATAATTGTTATGCTATTAGAATATGGATAGGACAGATCTGCATTAGAAAAACTATTTATTACAAGAAAATATTTTATTTTGAAAAATAATCAGCAAAATAATACATTGTATATTCCCAAGTTAAGCGAGTTGCAATCATTTAAACCTTGATTTTCATTTGTTAGATTGATATTTACTTATTGTTGATTCCTATCTCTTACTCTTCATTTTCTTACGCTACCATCGCTTGAATTTTGACATTAACAGCAAGACAAATGTATGGTCGAAAAAAAGATCCCGACAAATTGAGAACCTCCTCCTTTTTTTAAAGTCGGTTAATAAGATATAAGAGGCAACAAAACAACCCACAGGCATGTGGTAGGGTATTTGCCCGACTGGATGGCTACCACCCCTGGTCTAAAGTCGCCATAACACCCTCGAATTGTGGTCCGGCATTAGTGACCAGGTCCCAGTCTCCCTTAAGAGAGCAGCAGCGCATTTAATATTGCAAATGTCCATAGACGATGGTAACCGCTTTCCATCAAGTGGGCCTCTGCCTGTCTGCTGAACTCCTGCAATACAATAAGAAAACAATGTTTGTGTATGAAGATTATCATGCCAAGAATTGAACCCGGGAACTCTGCAATTGATCTACACATGCAACGGCTTAGATCACTCATTCACAGAGAGATCAGTCCTAAAAGAAATAAAATTGTAAACTCTATATAACGACACTGAAGGGATTGTGCATTTTATGGCGTTATAGAGAGTTGTCGTTAAATGGAGAGGTCTGTTATATTTTCTGTCGTCTTTTGCTGCACCAGAAAATAAGCATTTATTTTTCCTTAATTTATTCATATCATGCGATATTGAGGCATCTTCATATCACCGAAACATATATCAGAAATTTCGGTATGCATGATGCCGACTGTAGAGTTTATTAAGGGCTAGGCTAATAAAGCGATAAAGCACACAGCTGCGCAGTTTACTAATTTTGATAACTTAAAAGGTACTTTTTATTACTTAATTTTTGACGTTATTGAGGGTGCGTGTAATGCTATATAGAGTGTATCATTGTATGGTAAGCAAGCTAAACCACCCAAAGCCAAGTAATTTAGACGTTAAAGGGAGTTTGTCGTTATTTATTTTTTTGAAACTTTTACATTGATACACAGTATTTTTAAATATAAAAATACTCGTTATATCGAGTGACGTTACATGGAGTTCATACTGTATCTGAAAGTAATTTAATACTTCTATACATATTTTAATAGTATAATATGTATGTATGACTGTTTAATATAAAGTAATTATAGTGATGTATTATATATAAACCAGTAGTGTTAATACATGAGAACATAATATCTACTCCAATTATTGTGGCTGCCATGTGGCAAAGTTCTCGCAGTCCACTATGAGCGCGTTCCTCTAGTAGTTCACAACGCTCAAAATGCTTCATCAGCCGTTCCACATGGCGCCCACGGTCGTTATGGTCGTGGCGAAAACGTCACACAGCGCTCACAACGACTCATGTCAAGAGGTGGGTTGAAGTGGGCGTTGATCACAGAGCATAAATTCTTTCTAAATTGAAAACGGTGCGATTTTGTGTTGTGAACTACTAATAGAACGCGCTGTTTGTGTCATTTCAGAACGGTTTTCTATCGGGTGATGACAATGACAGTGACAGATGTCATTGTTATAATTGGGGGTGACATATCTCTTGGAACAATAAAGTCTTCAAATTTTTGACTGTATTTAATTATTCTTGTGTTCATATAACAGTTTTGTTATTTAAGATGCTAGAGGAGCGATCGATGGGAGTGTGATGCTATTAATGCTATGGCTGCAACGCGTTTGGCATTGATTTTGCCAATTTCAAAGTAGAGAAGACAGGTGCTTTATATGAATGCTATGTGGTGCTAGTTAACATCTTACCTGGAAGTTTCAGTGAGAGCTTGAAGAGTAATGTTTTGCAGTGCAGTCTTTTTATTGAAAAAAAAATAACACTCGTTAAAATAAACAATAGTTGTAGTATACCGATTGTTTTTGATGAAGAATTATGTATTTATTCTAAAAGCCAAATAATGTAAGCATATTCAAAAATAAATTTAAAAAGAACTGTTTAATATAGCAAGGTTTTGTGCTGCCATAAAAACTAGCGCTTTTGTCTTCAGTCAAATACAAATAATATCTTACCTAAATTTCATTTTTAAAAGATGTATTTTAATTTCTTTTTATTAACATTTTTGAATTTGTAAAATTTCAAAGCTACGAATGCAAAGCACGCTCCCTTCGGTCGCTCGTCTTATTACACGTGTGTTAAACTTCTGTTATTTTTAAAACTACATATTTATTGTGTATTGTTATTAATTTTATGATATTATTTATTTCGTAATAAATTGTTTAGAGTTTGTATTGGTCGTTTAATTTTCCCCCGTTTTGACTCAGATTCTAAAAATATAGCAATAGAAAGTGTACATGGGTACATGAAACACAAAATCTGTTTCATTTTTTTTTTGAAAGTCACAAGTTTCAAGTATTTTTAATTTAGGGTGAAGTGTCTAGACTCCGAAATAGTAAGGGCCTTACTTATAATAATCTCGTTAAGAAAGGATTAGCTCTTAAATAAGAGACTCTTAAGCCCCTAATCAATGCCCGTTTCAAACTTGCCATCTTGCCTCTTAGCAGTCACTTAAACTACCTCTCGATATTGGTTATTTTTGACATTTATTTACGAGTGAATTTCCACCACCCCATATCCTTAAGAGGAGTTTATGGGTAAGATTTTCGTTAATCAGTTGCTGAGCAGTTTCTTAAAATTTAACAAATGATTATAAGTAAGGCATAAGTGTTTAGAACTGACGCAAGTATACGTCAACATACATAGACATTTCACTGGTGACCCCGACGTGATTTGAACACGCAACCTTCTGATTCTGTGCTTCGTTATAACGGATTCTCGTTACTCGACCTTTTAGTCGCCACAGTGTAATACTGCACAAGCTTTAAATTAGTGCCAGTCATAAAGAAGTATAGGAATTTCCAAACAATGTCTTCAGCGGAATTCAATTTAAAAGTAAATAAAACAAAGTATAAACATTTAAGAATTGTATTCTTTTATCTGAGAAAAAACATCAATTTGTGAACTTTAAGTTCTTAATTATCACATTCATTAAAACAATAATTTATTCACAACATTTACACATTATTTTTGTCAAATTCAGTTGTATAATGAAAGATAGACATCGAGTCACTCGCTGACTAGTTCACTCTATTGAGTCAACATTATCGGTTTAACGATTGGAAAAAAAGTTCTTTATCTCACGTTACTCAGACGCTCGGCAGCGTTAGAGCGCCTGCTCTACTAACAATATTAAAAAATAAATATATCTGAGACACCTGGTTAGCAAGGATTCCCTTTCGTTATAAGATATACTACTTGTATATTTAGATAAATATGTATGTTAATATTGTAATTTATGTAACATTTTCCTTTAAATTTACATATATATTAGTATATTATATCTATTGCATGGCTACCCCATCCGTACCGAGTTTCTGTCTAACCAAAGGTTGTCTGGAAGACATCGCTCAGACCGCTCATTGTACTTATCATTAAGATTGTATGTATGGAAATTATTTTGTAACATTGTGTGTAATAAAGTCTATTCTCTTCTATACTAATATTATAAAGAGGAAAGTTTTGTATTTTTGTAACGAATAAACTCCAGAACTATTAGACCAATTTCAAAAATTATTTCACCATTCGAATGCTACATTATTTCTGACTAATATAGGCTATACAGAATTGAGGGATCCCTGCTAAAACTTCAGTAATGTAATCTATCAATATAAATAAAATACTTGGCGCTGGAATGGGTTTCTACGATGTTGATGAAATGTTATGTGTTTGAGTGGGTCCCGGGGTGGTTTGAATTGACTATTAGACCCCGGAAGTGACGCTGGAATCGGGTTCTAAATTTTTATTTTTTCAGCGCAGGACAACGTCTGCCGAGACCGCTAGTATACATGTATATTAAAATGTAGCACAAAATGTTAATTAACCAACAAATTGTAATATGTAAAAACTCGAAGTTACAATTGCGCCATCTATAAAAGATGCCCGATGATATGAATAATTAGTATATAACGATTATCAAAGTGCAGTAGTATCGCGCAGAATTTACAGATGGTATAAAGCGTCATACACTGCAGCGGTTTTTATTTCACTTTTATCCGTCTAACTCTAGCCCCTATCTGCCGAGCATCTGAGTAACGTGCGATGAGGAACATCGTTAAAAAAAACAGGAACACAAAGGTTAGTACTTTTGCTTTGATGTCAGGTAATGACTCGAGGCCGCACCTGAGGTACTGCTAGCGGTTGGTAAGGCAGGTTGCGAAGCACAATAGCACGAAGTGATGTAATAATACTTTTGTAAGTTACATTAAGAAATTTCATACGAATCTAACCAATTACATCCAATCTGAACCAAAATAGACCAACCTTTCCCAATCTTAACCAACATCCCAACCCCATCTAACAAAAAATATCAAATAGACTATAAAACATGAATAAGTTAGGAATAAGGTCTGACTTAAAAAACCGAGTAAATATATAAATAATAAGTGTTTGTAAATGGAATAATAACAAATACATATAAACAGTGAATTTTTCGTGTGGGCTTTAAGGGCCAAATCCCAAACAATGCTAAATAGAGAAAAACGCTAAAAGAGTCTTGAGATCAATTTTGATGAAAACCGAAACAGTATCATTAGATTTTTGAAAAATCTATTATCGTTATCAGGAGTCGAATCAGTTGATTTTAAATAACTGAACAGAACCTGTATTATTTTACCAATTTTTCAGAAATATAATGACAGCCCTTTCGCCAAAAGCGACCTCCAGACTCCTATGTGTGTTTTTTATATAGTTTAGTCTAGGATTTGGTCCTGAATGCCCACTCGAAAAATTCACCCGTATGAGTCAGGCCTGTCTAAAAAAAATTATATAAAGGATCGATAAGACTTATGGCCCATGTCTATATTTTACTGACGGTTCATTTACCTTATTGGTTACGTTCCACTAGTGGCTCACAACGACCGCGATTTTTCCCGTTTCATTTGCTTGCGGGCGTTGTAATCATTAACTCTAGTGGAACAGTTATTCGACCCACCTCTTGATATGGGTCGTTGTAAGCGTCGCGTGATCAAAAATTATTACGTCATTAGTGACGTTTTCGCCACGTCTCTAACGAACGCGGTCGCCTAGTGTAACGGCTGCCGGAGCATTTTGATCGTTGCGAGCTATTAAAGGAACGCGCTGAAAATCAGTCAAAAATTTGACATAAGCTCCATTAAAGCAGGGCTTTCTTGTGGGGACACGCAGTGCCCAGGAAATTTGTAAAATGTCGAAAAATTTCCATAAAAACTGAAAAAATGAAAATCAACAAAAAATTATGGACTTACTACTTTCGAGAATTAGCGTGCCCCCAAAAAAGGCCTGCATACAAGTCATGTCAAAATTCAACCAATGGAAAGGCAAGTGAATAGTAAGAAATAGGAAACGGCCAATAGCCAACAATGACTCGACTCACCTGATCATATCAGACCGTTAAATTATACCCTAAAATCTTACTACATTGGTATAACATTACATTTAGAGGGACAGGTCTCCTGCAATATCCGGTAGCAGTCGTCCCATGGGACCACTCTAGCTTTGACTTGTGGAGCGGGCGAGATCAGGGTCTTCTTTATCAGGTCGTCTAACGGGTACCCGCGGCGGGGGAACACTGTCGCCTGGAATTTGATAATTGAATCTTAATATTATAAGCAAAAAGCGGAAATTTGTGACGGCTGGCAAGATTTTTTTACCTAGTTTGTCTTTAACTTGTTCGAGAAGGCTTATTATCGTCAGAAGATTATCTAGACCATTTTTTCTCAACGAATTTTATGTCAGGAAAAAACCAAAACGTTAAACAAAAATGTGTGCGTTTAACTAACTAGTGTAACGTAAGAAGTGAAACCTGTTTGACCTTATGTTTCGAAAAATGATCTACTATATGCAACTTTACAGAACAAGAAGTTTAAACAAAAAGCTTTTATTATCATAGACATGAATACAAACAAGTCTGGTGGTGGGAGTAAGTCCGCTTAAACGACATGCTATCCCTACTCCGCTGGAAAAAGTAGTCTTCGTTCGAATCGACCGTGGTAGGGGCAAGAAAAGTATGGCGCGTAACGGAAAAATGTGACGCGTAACCGAAAAATGTGACGGTCTTTTTTTTCCCAACTCCGATAAAGAAGTTTCACTTCAAAAATAAGAATATCTTCACAACGTAATTGTAAAAAGTAAAAAAAGGGAATATGACAGCATTGAAGAATATTTAAATGACAAATCCTCATTTATCTCTACCTCTTGGATGTTTTATTAAAGGGTTGGGATCCAAGACGGCTTTGGTGATGATCTTAACAAGAAGTGACTTACATGAGGCGGTAAGACAGTGGCTGGACAGAAGTCGTTCCTTCCATCACCGGCGTATATAATGTTGGCGTAAGGGCCCTTCTGCAGCTGCCACTGGGCGAGTGCCGCCGCTTTGCAGAGGTTCGTGGGACAACGCCCGCAAGCCGTCTGGTGCATGCACGGCTCGATGTACAGACGTCCGTTCCGGAAGAACGCCCGGTTCGTAATGACCGATTTTATGCAGTCCTAGAACAATTCAGAGAACATTGCATCCGTGCAGGAACGGAGAAAGAATACAATTTTCTGCGTTGGGGTGACTTGTCGTAAGGGGCGACAAAAACGGCTGGGTGTAACATGTTCTAAATCTCAGCCTTTCCTTCACAAACTAAAGCGCAGGGTCGACAGGGAGGAGGGGGTTTTTAGTGGGTATTAGGGTCGCTTGCCCGTGCAGATTCCTCCGAGTCTTTCCAGACTATTCTGAGTCGATCGCGGACGGAGCACTGCCAAGAGCATACTATTGCTGCCGTGTTATCGCCCCCGACCGATGTGTGTCGCTCCCTAGCAACGACCCAGATTGTGCGTAAATCGGTTAAGCATTTTCACTCGCCTCAAAAAAAAGGGGCGACAAAACAGCCTACATATGCGATAATCTAATCCCTTGCAAAGGACCCAGTATTGTATGTTAACAGCATTTCCCCCGCTATAAAAAAAACTTGAGAGGTGTCAAGGGACACCCGGATGGAACGAAGTTCCTTTCGATTAATTACTGAAGAATTGTATTTTTTTTAAAAGTTATAATAATATTTTTTTTATTATTAACAAATATAATGTAATATAAATTTAATCAGCAGGCTCAACTTTAGCAATAATGAGAAAGAGAGATGCAACAACTATAGCAAAAAGTGTCGTGACAACTTTTGGTCTTAATTTTTTTTCCGTGTAGCCCCCTTTCGCAATGCGCGACAAGGAACTTCGTTCCAAAAAAAAGAAAGGGCGACAAAACAAGCCACAACCAGGTGGTAGGGTATTTGACCTGGATGGATGACTGGATGGCTACCATCCCTGGTCTAGAATATGACGCCATAACAACCTTGATTTGTGTTCCGGTATCAGTGACCAGGTTCCAGTTTTCCTTAAGAGAGCAGCGGCGCATTTGTAGCACCTTTGGTGTTGCAAATGTCCATAGGCGATGGTGACCACTTTCCATCAAGTAGGCCGTCTGCCTGTCTGCTGAACTCGTGCAATAAAATAAAAATACAGGTGATTTTTAGGATGGTTGACAGTGTATTATTACACGATTCAATTGTCTATCTGCGGCTGACATAAATGCTATTTACGTCCTGGAGAAGCGTGCTATTCGCTCAATTTACAAAAAGAGAGCGCGGGAAAGCTGTTGAACGTTGCCTTGAATTTTTTTTAAAGAACATATACTTTGCCCTACGAAACTATTGTAAATTTTATGGAACCCACACTTGGGAGTTTCTAATTTATTGTTCTTCCCAGTATTGTTACAATGTACATCATTTAATTTGAGAAACTCCGAGATATCTTTTTTAACATATAGTAGGTAGGTACATTTTCATTTCAGGGTAATGTATTTCAAAGTTGGACAGCTTTAAACCGTGAAAGAATGATTGAAAAAAGGTTGTATTATGAACAGGAGTATCACGTCACTCTGATTTTTAACAGCCATTTTCTAAACAAAACGCAAAAGGCACTGGTTCGCACTGCTCTAAAATCACGACTTACAATGTTGCCATGTTTGACAGATGACCAATTCTCAATGGCGTGCTAATTGTAATGATAAAATATTTAAGTGTAGTAAACGCATTGTACACAATAAGGTTGACAGTGCATTCACACTTTTGGAAGTGAAACTTCTATGTAAGCTTTTTAAAAAGGTTTTTAAATACAAGCTTTTGAGATCCTGGATATCAAGTAGCAGCAAAGTGCTAGCTAAGACAAGTGAAACATGTCCAAACACGACGGGTCTATCTTGTTTAGTAGAGGGTTTCCTGTGGCCACCTTCAGACTCCATCATCAGATCAGCTCTATGGTACCATATTATTGCATTGTCACTTGATATACGTATGCGTGCAAAATTTCAGCTCAATCGGAAACCGGGAAGTTGGTCAAATTTAATTTGCAAGATTCCACACGAACCCGAAGGATCTAATGATGGAGTTGGAAGGTGGCCATAGGAACTCCTATACTAAACAAGATTGACCCGTCGTGTTTGGGCTTGTTTTACTTATCTTGGCTGGCACTCTGTTGCCACATGATATCCACGATCTCAAAAGCTAGTATGAAAACCTTTTTAAAAAAGCTTATTAAAATGTAAGGGAAATAAAAAATATTTAACAACAACAACGTTTACCAACTACACATTATTTTGTATAAGCTGTGTTCATATGGTGTAAGTATTTTTAAGGCACACCTTTCCCCACCTTATAATTAGTACATTCTGCTGTTTTAGGTCAACAGGATACTATTCACTAAATCGTGCAAAAATAATCTATAAACTGACAAAACTTTCCCCTAGTTCAAAATTATATTAATAACGGGAAAACCCCGACGTAATGAGGACGATAGAACACAAATCATAAAGTTGCAATTTCAGAATAACTAAGATGGTGAACTAAACTAGCGTATTGAATTTCAAAGATCAGTAGGGGCGGCAAAAATGGAATAGCCTTCTAGCGGCAATTTGTAAATACGCCACTGGATAAGGCCGCCTATTATATCGCCTAGAAAATATTGTAAATATGGTCTGTAAATGTATATTTTGGTGTGCAATAAAGTGTTATCTCTCTCTCTGTCTCTCGCAGGGCACGTAGGCTAAAAACCACAGCGGGCGTCTGAAGGATGAAAGGGTGATGATGATTAAGGTAAAAATGTAGGCATTTTTGAGTTTTCTCCCCTCGAAAACATTTAAGATCCGGAGCTGTTTACGCCTACGCTGCATACGACTAGCGCTGTGGGTTAGAGTGAGAGAGGAGGAGTCTGCCTACCGCTGCCGTATGCGTGAGAGAAAGCCAGACTGGCGCCGCAAAGCGTTACGTAACGAAGCGGTTTACCCTCACATAAGAAGTTATCACTTCAAAAATCTTATGTATTTCATAAAGAATTCCAGATACGAATCAGACACAGATGTTTCGTGAAATATTTTCCACATCATCTATTTCAATACGGTGACAAACTTTTCATCACATCACCGTTAATTGGCATCACGCGTGCGATGACGTCTCATCATCCGATGATCACGTACATCGAGTATATAGGGAATCGTGATTCTGATATCACAACGTATGACTAACTCGATTAGTACGCAACAAGGTTGGTGTAGGGTGAGAGACCTAATCATTGACCACATACTAAAATACAATTTTTGGTGACAAATTCTAATACCTACTGGTGTGCGGAAACTGTGGAATGACCTCACCTATACAAAATTGGGTATTATGTTTTATGCAAAAGTATAAAAATAAACTATTTTGGCGTCTGTGAAATACAAGAATATGGACGCACCTTGCAGTTTGTTGTTAGTCCTTCAATGGCTTATATGAGCCAGGCACCAGTAAAGACCCTCAGATCTTCAATTATTGACTATTTTAAAGTTTTATACACTTCGCGGTGCGGTGGTGATTTTGAGCTCTTATTATGGATTTTGAGTGAAACTTTTCGAGTTCCTATGTAGTGCGTAACGGGCGAGTTTCGCATCGTCAATTTTGGTAGTAGATTTTGAGGAATGAATGAAATTATTAGCGCGTGCAATGTCTTTTCAACGAGGTATGTGTTTTGTATTAAAATATCAATAAGTATCAGTTCGTTTGACCACAAGGTTATTAAAACACAGATTATATTTTTCATCTCACTCTTTCATCACTTTCAAAATTTGCAAAAAATTCATGGGTATAAAGAAGAGTATAATATAATGGTATATTTTGTCAAAATGTGGTGATAGATACTTTTCAAAAAGGCTGAGTCTATTAATACGGGTACTGTACGAACAATTTATAATTATTAATACGGGTACTAAGCCCGGATAACCTCGTTCGTCCGGAGAGAGATTATTTAAAAAAAACCTAACCTAACCTAATTAAAGATTGAAAATAAGTATTTTACGAAGTTCTTCCAATCCATACAAGAGCAGTATGCAAATACTCGCGTATACTTTGTAGTAACATATAAGCAGATCTTGTTCCGTAATGTACAGCGCCAGTACACATAGGGACTAATCGTGTATGTGTCGGAAAAATATTTTTGGGTGGTTATAAAAAAAATAATCACGAAGGCTTCTAACCTATATTAAAAATGTTCTGATTTGTTCATAATAAATAAATGTGCCGTGTATCTATACCCCACCCTCATTTTAGAAATTATTTATTTATTTTTATTTTCATGTTTTCAATCATTTTTTAAAACATGTCATTAAAAAAAACCCTAACCTAATTAAAAAACAAGCTAATCATCCAATTCATTCTTAATTTATTGTTTTAAAAATTGAATAACTGTACGAATAATTATAAATTGTTCGTACAGTACCCGTACAAATAGTCACATCGTCAGTTATATTTATGGTTAGTCACTCATTATGTACATTACCCTATTCATTTCAAGACCTATTTAGAGATATATTTGGTATACTGCAAAACGCTTTAAGTGACTTTCAGCAGATTAATGAGTCACATGAGTGTTATAAGTAGATTTATTTCACTAAGCCACTCGTCTGACTTCGTCTATGAAGCACCTAATATATATAATAATTTCTATAGTATTAATTATATATTTTCTTTGTATCAGATTTAGACGAGTGTTTAGGATTGTGTTATTTATACCTGACCGTTTTCTATTTTTCTGTCTGTCTGTTTGTTAGAACATCACGTGAAAACTATTCAACGAATCAGGGGCGGTTCGAAACTGTAGGCAACTGCCTACGGTAGCCAATCTTTAGGCCGAAAACAACACCCAAAAATGTATTCAACTCGTTCACTTGAATCTAGAAATATGAGTAGTTAAATCAACAAGTACATACAACACGAATAGACAGATTCTGATAGAAGAAAGCTAGATGGAAGACTTCTTTCAGTTTTCTCAAGCGTCGGTGGGGCGGCATGTTTTGAGTTTGCCTGCGGCGGCAAAGAAGCTAGGGCCGGCCCTGAATGGATTATAATTGAGGACATTGGTGTGATAGGAAAACATTACTGACCATCAAACCATGCACCTTCAGCCAATGCCCGACGAAGACACTGTTAGCATCGGTGAGGAGAATGACGTCCCACCCGTCAGCGGCCAGGGTCCTGATCAGCTCCTCGGCGCCAGGGATCGCGCGCATGGATCCGATGCAGGATAAGATGTCCTCAGGACTCAGGCCTGCTGAGTAGGCGTGTTCGAAGATCTGAAACATGGAATCAAAGCATTTATAGTAGTCTGTTGTCTACTCCTCACAATCAATATCTCGATAAAATTTGCCAGATGGTGGGGCATTTGCCCGACTGGATGGCTACCACCCCTAGTCTAGAGTATGTCGCCAAAACAGCCTTGAGTTGTGTTTCCGGCATTAGTGGCCAGGTTCCAGTCTCCCTTAAGAGAGTAGCAGCGCATTTGTAGCACCTTATGTGTTACAAATGTCCATAAGCGATGGTAACAGCTTTCCATCAAGTAGGCCGTCTGCTAAACTCCTGCAAAAAAATAATAATGATTACGGTCTTTATGGTTGAGCGGGCCTGTCTTACCCGATCGGCTCTAGGTGCGATTCCAAATTTTGTTATTTACTATGGTCCGGGTGTCTGTTTTCAGCCCCAGAGTGGTTCGTTCTATATTGGCCATAACACAAGCGTAACCTGCTAAGCTTGTGAATACACAACGTGTGTGTTTGTATGCCGATTATGAATCAATTTCCCTATTTAAATTTTTCCTATTTACTGTATCTATTTGAAGTTCTTTGTGACAAAGCTATATGATTTTCCTATTGATTCATCGTGATAATACAACTGTTTTCCCTACCAACTGACAAATATACTATTTATTTAATCGATTATTTTGAGTTATTCACTTCTCTCTTTGTTTCGGAAAAACTCTCGTCTATCAGTCCAGTGAAGACCACTTGTATATTCCTCAATGACTATGCTGTATTCCACTACCAAGGTTATATTCTAATTCCCTCCATGATTCCTTGACACTTCTTATACAACATATGGACCTTAACATTTCCTGACTCTCTCACTTAACAGCGTTATAAGAGACAGAATGCGTTTTTAGATCGATTTCTCAATCATTTTTACAGTATTTATACACACTTTATTGCGGTGAAAAAAATATATGTCAATCTTGATCATATTTCTGACGTAAACTTTGTACTCGGAACGCATTTGCGATAAATTTTCTCGATAGAAAATAATTGCAAAGTAACCTCTAAACGAGTTATTCAATCTTTGTTTTTGTTATTACTGTTAATCTTACATCGATAAAATAAATAACAGTAACATATCATATTATAACAAATACAATTATAGAGTTTTATTCGGTTACTTAACTTAATTTGGAAGTAATTAATTATTTTATTAAAAATGACTGCAAAAATCCCGCCTGCCGGTCCCAATGTATGGAATTTGTTAGATCGCTTTAGAGCGTCGGCTAATACGGACGCGCTGCTCTTCTCCACGACCGCCATTAAAAAATAATTTTAAATAAACGAAGGAGCAATAATAACAAGAATTTTGAAGCGGTCGCGCTATACTTATTTGGCTTATACGGTAGAGGTTTGGTCTAAATCACTAGCTGTGTGGGTTCGAACCCTACTAGTTTCACTTGATCCAGAAGATTTTTTTTATAAGAAAGTTGATAAAATGCTCTTTTTCTCTTCCTAAATAATTTTATAAAATGCCATAAAAATACTTTTCAAAATTTTTGTATTTCATTTCATTTGGACTTTTATGCTATTGACAATAAAATTTTTACCTTATCGGTAACATTAAAATTCTATAGCGCCATCTATGTTTATCAATAGAAATGACGTAGACACATGGATAGTTAGAAATATGAAGTTTCGTTGTTCAAGTTGAGTGCTCGCTCCATTTTCCTTTTCTAACAATTTTTTTTATTTAGCCCTATTATGTTTTTAACACGCTTTTATTAGCTTCACCTGTATGTATGTATGTATGTTTGTAACCTTCCCTTTTGAGCTCGATTTTGTCCTACTTTTAATGATCAGATTTAATTCAAAGTTTGAACACCTGTCAAAGGTCGATGACAATGCAATAATATGGTACCATGGAGCTGATCTGATGATGGAGTCGGAAGGTGGCCATAAGAACTCCTGTACTAAACAAGATAGACCTGTCGTGTTTGGGCTCGTATGTTTATATCACGAGACAATGCAATAATATGGTACCATGGAGCTGATCTGATGATGGAGTCGGAAGGTGGCCATAGGAACTCCTGTACTAAACAAGATAGACCCGTCGTGTTTGGGCTCGTATGTTTATATCGCGTGACAATGCAATAATATGGTACCATGGAGCTGATCTGATGATGGAGTCGGAAGGTGGCTATAGGAACTCCTTTACTAAACAAGATAAACGCGTCGTGTTTGGGCTTGTTTTACTTGTCTTAGTTAGCACTCTGCTGCTACATGATATGCAGAATCTCAAAAGCTTATATTTAAAAATTTAATTTAAAAAAACATTAACATTTAAAAAATAACAACTAAAAATGAAAAATAAATAATAGTTTAAAAAAAGGCGCTCTTTAAGATTTTAAAGAAGAAAAAGCGCATTGAATACACCCCACGCTTTTTTTAAGACCCCATTCATCAGAAACCAAATTTAGTAAATTTTATTTTCTGTTTTTAGTTGGATTTCTTATGAAAGCGTGTTTTTTTTTAAACTATTATATATATCTATTATTATTTATTTTATAGTTCTTATCTATACAGATAAATAAAAGTGAAGTGCCCGTTTGAAATCTCAAAATAAAATCTAATAAAATCGGACCAGGAGTTTCCGAAAATGCTATTTATAGAATTTTTGTCTATCTGTCTGTGTGTCTGGATGTTCCGGCTAATCTCTGACACATGGATCGATTTTGACGTAATTTTCATTGGCAGATAGCTGATGTTATAAGAAGTAACTTAGGCTACGTTTTTAGGGTTCCACGAAAAAAAATCCACAAGTATTTTTGTCTCACTTTTTTTTATCCTTTTATGGAAAGACTATTGAGCCGATTTGGCTGAAACTGAGTACATATGTTATGTTAATACCGAGGGTGGCCAAGAACTACTTTTTATCCCGAAAAATGAGATTTCCGAGATGAAAATATATTTAGCCGAACGGGTCTAAATGATCAAACGGCTGAATGGCCCAAATGGTCGAAATGACTAAAATGACTCAAATGGCCGAAACAGCTGAATTCACTGAAAAGGCCGAAATGTGTGAAATGGCTGAAATGGCCCAAATGACCGCAATGTCTGAAATGGCCCAAATAACCGCAATGGCTGAAATGGCCCAAATTACCGAAATGGCTGAAATGGGCGAAATGACTGAAATGGCCCAAATGGCCGAAATAGCTGAATTGACTGTAAAGGCCGAAATGTGTGAAATGGCTGAAATGGCCCAAATGACCGAAATGGCTGAAATGGCCCAAATTGGCGAAATGACTGAAATGGCTGAAATGGCCCAAATGGTTGAAATGACTGAAATGGCCCAAATGATCGAAATGACCCAAATGACCGAAATGGCCCAAATGGCCGAAATAGCCAAACTGACTGAAATGACCCAAATGGCTGGAATGGCCCAAATGACCGAAATTACCAAAATGACCCAAATGACCGAAATGGCCCAAATGGCTGAAATGGCCGAAATGGCCCAAATGGCTGAAATGGTTGAAATGACTGAAATGGCCGTAATGACCGAAATGGCCTAGATGGCCAAAATTACTGAAATGGCCCAAATGGCTGAAATGACCGAAGTGGCTGAAATAGCCAAAATGGCCGAAATGACCAAAATGGCCAAAATAGCCGAAATGGCCGAAATGGCCAAAATGGCCTAAAAGGCCCAAATAGCCGAAATGACCGAAATGGCCTAAATTCCCAAAATGACCCAAATGGCTGAACTGACCGAAATGGCTCAAATGGCTGAAATGACCGAAATGGCTGAAATGCCCGAAATGACCGAAATGGCCTAAATGACTGAAATGGCTCAAATGGCTGAAATGACCGAAATGGCTGAAATAGCCAAAATGGCCGAAATGGCCCAAATTGCTGAATTGACCGAAATGGCCGAAATAACCGTAACGGTCTAAATGGCCAAAATGACAGAAATGGCCCAAATCGCTCAAATGACCGAAATGGCTGAAACGGCTGAAATGGCCCTAATGACCGAAATAGCTGAAATTGCCCAAATCGCCAATATAGCTGAATTGACTGAAATGGCTAAAATGGCCGAAATGGTTCAAATGGCCCCAATGACCGAAATGGCCAAAATGACTGAAATGGCTGAAATGACCGAAATGGCTGAAATGGCCCAAATGGTCGAAATGACGAATATGGGCGAAATGGCCGAAATTGCCCAAATGGCCGAAATGGCTGAAATGGCCCAAATGGTTGAAACGACTGAAATGGCTGAAATGGCCGAAATGGCCTAAATTACTGAAATGGCCCAAATGGCTGAAATGACCGAAATGGCCCAAATGCCCTAAATGAACGAAAAGGCTTAAATGGATGAAATGACCGAAATGGCTAAAATGGCTGAAATGACTGAAATGGCTGATATGGCTAATATGGCCCAAATGGTCGAAATGGCTGAAATGGCCCAAATGGCTGAAATGACTGCAATGGCCCAAATGACCGAAATGGCTGAAATGGCCCAAATGGCTGAAATGGCTGGAATGAATGAAATGGCTGTAATAGCTCAAATCGCCGAAATGACCGAAATGGCTGAAATGGCTGAATTGACTGAAATGGTAAATCATAAAAACCTGTTCTCCTTTCTGAGATAACCTTTATATAAATCTATCCCACTATCCGGGTTGAAAAGTATCCCTTGTCCACTGTCATTATTAAAATTACATATATACCGAATTTTAGCCAAATCAGTGTATTAGTTTTTCTGTAAAAGCATAACAAATAGAGAGACAAATACATTTTTATCCGGGAAACTATCCCATTTTTCGAGATAAAAATCATCATAATATATATTCATCCTCGGCATCAAAAATATATAGTTTATTATTATTATTATAAAGTTTTTTTTTATAAAATTTTTTTAGTATTATTATTATCTGTATATCTTTCAAGACCACGGGCCATAAAAATGGCCCGGACTTTTGGAGGGCTTGCGTGGGGCCACGGGGAGGCCGACACGTAAAGGCCTCTTGACAAATTTAATCTAAATGTGGCGTGACACTGACCGGCGATTATCCCTCTCTACACCATACAATAATGCACCCATGGACAAGCCCCGGCCAGTGTAGGACTATTGTGGGAAATGAGAAGAGAAAGTACCGGGCTATTGGGGTGAACTGTTAGTGGTACTAGGGCTCTGGGAATATGGGCATAATCCCCATCCGGTAGTTTTTCCATAAATGCATAACCAATAAAAAGACAAATATATTTTTATCCCGGAAACTATTCCATTTTTCAGGATAAAAAGCATCCTATGTTCAGTTTCGGCACCGAATCAAATCAAATCAAATTTATTTGTTTAAAACATGGTCAAACAGTTGGTATATATGTCACAATGTACACATGTTTTGCTCCCATAGGAGCATACAAATGTTTCTAATAAATTTAATTAAATTATATAATATTAAATGGATCATAATTATGAAATAAAATACTGATAAATGTCTAACAATAATACTAATAATAATAATAGTAGTAATAATAATAATAACATTCATAAGTCAAGGGAATTATTTATGTACAATTGAGGAATTCGTCCACCGAGTAAAACATTCTATTTAAAAGCCATTCCTTTAGTTGATTTTTAAATTTATTAATCCTGAACTCTTTTATGTGCATTGGAATTTTATTATAGACTTTAATGCACATGTTATAGCAGTTTCTGGTAAAGAGGGTTGTTTTTGGTGCCACATTTAAAACCAGTCGTTCACTATTTCTAGTATTGTTTGGATAGAGGTCTTTAGCCGTCGTAAAAATTGTTAAATTGTTTCTGACAAATAAACATATTTCATAAATATACAAACATGGCAGTGGTAAAATTTGTAGATTTTTAAAATGAGGCTTACAAGAATCATAAAATCGGATACCTACAATAGCTCGGATGCATTTTTTTTGAGCTACAAATGCTCTATTTATGTCTGTAAAATATATATATGTATATATATAATGAATTTCAGCCAAATCGGTATAGTAGTTTTTCCATGAAAACGGAACAAACAGAGAGACAGTTACTTTCGCATTTTAAATATTAATAGGGATAATAGGGAAGGAATAATATGAAAAAATTTTAATAATGAAATTATTTAATAAAATTTACCTATCTAAAAAGTTGCTGGAAAAATAAAAATACGTACAGCTTGATGAGGATTCGAACCCTGCACTTCCTGGTTACTATTGAGCATGGTAAGCCGTTGGGCTAAAGACGCTTAGGAAGGTGTGACAAAATATCAATACCCATTACGCATACAAACAGTCTATCTCACTTTAGGACAGTTTGTCTCGCTCTCGTGAGCCTTAAAATGAAATAAATTGAATCAAGTCAATCAAGCGGTGCGCGTCGGTATGATCAATTGCAATATTTCGCCACGCTCGAAGTTTTATTTGGCGCTGTTCCATCGAAGTAAATGTTAGCCGTGCGGGGTTGATTTCATGAAATGCCGATTTGAATTAGGCGTACATAGCCTCTTAATCAAAAGAAAGTATTGCACAAAAAGTTTTTATCCATAAGAGACTGGCCAGTTATAATCTATTTCGAAAATACAATTATTTAAAACTAAAAATAGGTACGTTCCAATTTCAAAATTTCCCTCCATATTGTTTGCGAGCTTGTTTTTCGTGTCTCATTGAAAAATAATTTCGCGCTATGATTTTTATGATTTCAGGTGTCGCCTGATATCGATCGAATCGTATGATAGACTTCAAAAGGCATTCATGGACGAAGGCCCTTCTAAGGCAGCCGTGTATAGAGTATTTAGAGAAAGGTATTTCAAGTATCTCATCCGCTTTACCTCGTCCTAAGGTTTATAGGGTAGTCTGAAGGAGATCGTCTTTGGCGATTAGAAACTTACCAAATTGGCACAACTAATAGTTGATTGAAATCATTAATAAACTATTTTAATTAAAGGGTAATGAATGAAGAGAATTTAATACATTATTGTTTGGAAACGTCAAATAATATGTTACATAATAAATACTATATTTAAAGTTTTACATGTAAAAAAAATAAACCAAACAGCATAAATCTATCGCGCCTGCCAAGATAAAAAGTGAATGTCTATATACAATTGAGAGATTTTAAATTATGGTCTGTACATAATTACCACATATAACATATAAATATTATTACAGAAAATTATGTTACATTATAGAGAACTACTTACTCTATTCAAAACAGGCGCTAATAACCGAATAAATAAAATATAACATTATTATTCAATTAAGTAAATGGCCGATTGTATCGATTAGAAATAAAAGGGTACATAACAAAACATGACTGTCAGGCGAGAGGCTTACGTTTGAATGCGAAGAAAACAAAGGTGATGGTGTTTGAAAGAGAAACAACCAGAACGAGTGCAAGGATAATGGTCGATGATGTTATGCTGGAACAAGTGAATGAGTTTGTATATCTCGGATGTACTTTTAGCAGGGATGGAAGGTACACCGCTGATATAGAAAGAAGAGTGAATTTGGAGAATAGTGTGAATGGAGCGTTAGGTAAACTTCTAGGCGCTAAGAACCTCAGCCAGAAGGCCCAGCTTGCCATACACAACGCGGTGCTGGTACCTACGCTCACGTATGGAAGCGAGAGTTGGGTATGGAATAGAGAGCACGAAAGTAGAGTAAACGCGGTCGAGATGCGAGCACTGCGCAAAATCTGCGGAGTGACGCTCGCGGACCGTGTTCGTAATACCGAAGTAAGAAAGAGAGTTGGTCTGAAAGAGAGTGTCGGGGTGAAGGTAAGGAAAGGAATGCTCCGGTGGTTCGGGCATGTGGAAAGAATGTATGATGAAAGAATGACTAAACAGATATACAATGCAAAAGTGGATGGATGCAGAAGTCGCGGAAGGCCACGACACACCTTCCATGATCAAATTGATCGTGTACTAGCAGAAGGTGATGTCAGGAGCCTTAAGAACAGACGAGCGTGCATGACAAGAACTATGAATGTCAAAGAAGCAAGTGAGGTGTGTAAGAATAAGCCTAAATGGCGCTCTGTTGTTCGTGCCTACCCCGCAAGGGACCTGGCGTGAAGTTATGTATGTATGTATGTATGTACATAACAAAATTAATTATTAACTTTAAAAAGAAACCTGACAAGAACAACTATGCTACTAAAATTCTTATATTATCTAGATTTAAGTGAACGAATCGAAATATATTTTTGAGTGTTGTTTGTTTATTATTTTTTGGATTTTAGTAGTTCAAGAGTTAGCAGGCATTTTTGACGCCGTAGGCAGTTGCCTACAGTCTCGAACACAACACGGCAACACGTTCGCTTCGCCCCTGCTGTTACAAACGTCTACAAAAGACGGCAAACCACTTTCCATCGACCAGCCGCTTGGTAATAAAAAAGATATTTAAAAAGAAATCAGGAAGTATACTTTGCACCTACTGATGTGATAACCATAAAATAGATCACTCTATTACAATCGTTCAAGGGCAGACGAGAAATTACGCAAGATAAAAACGTAAGCAGATCTTACAGCGAAATATTTGAAAAACTGTCCACGTTAAAAAAAAATACTTTACACCAAACGTCTTACTTATAATAATCTCGTTAAGAAACGATTAGCCATCTCTTAAATAAGAGACTCTTAAGCCCCTAAGCAATGGCTGTTTTAAATAAATCTTGCCTCTTAGCAGTCACTTAAACTACCTCTCGATGTTGGTTATTTTTGACAGTTATTTATGAGTTACTTTACCACCACCTCTTATCTTTAAGAGGAGTTTATGGGTAAGATTTTCGTTAATCAGTTGCTGAGCAGTTTCTTATAATTTAACATTAGTAAGGCCATAGTGCTATGTGCTAAACATCAACCAAGAACACACGAACAGAGTGTCTTCTAATTAAAGACAATAGGAAACGTGTTATTGGACACATTCTCAGTGTAAGTTATATTTAGTTATTTTTAGTCCGATTTAAATTACTCATTAGTCTTATTTCCTGTAGATTGCATTTCTAATGTTGTATCACTAAGATACATCATTTATGGCAAAAAAGCCTTACACTAGTTAGTTTGATTCGCGTAAACCTTGTTGCCTATTTAGATATTAGAAAGAGAGAGAGAGATAACACTATTGCACACCAAAATATAAATTACAAAAACAGATCATATTTACAATATTTTCTAGGCAATAGAATAGGCGGCCTTATAGCTCAAAGCAATCTCTTCCAGGCAGCCTAAATCAAAGAAATTTGCATTCGGCGCTGTAAGTGGCGCAGGAAAAAGGCATAGATACATAATAAATAAATACTGAAACTAATTTAAGAAATAAATATAAAAATACATACATACATTCATAATCATATTGTTACGAGCTACAGGACTCGAATTAAATAAATGCCATTGGAATTACTATAGAGTTTATTAGAACTGTACAAACACGTATAGAACAGGTACAAATATACCTGAATACAACTAGTTCACACTGCACGAATCAATAGCGCGCGCAAAGTCCGTCACTATATCGCTAATCGAAAGTAGTACATACGTCTCAATCGTATCGTAGTCGTCGCTTGACTGCCCCACCCCTCCGTTCGGGCATAGTTTTATACTAAACTGTATAATACCCACAAAAGAGCCCCGTTCACGCACATCTGGCAAGCTTCGACGCAATGCAATAAAAACAAGGATTAATTAGTTCGACACTAATGACAGCCATCAAATAAGTACGATAACAACAGGACGTTTTTAAATTTTAAACAAGAAGCAAACAAAATAATTCCTAAATCATAGAAGGCAATAAACTGTGGTTTTACGTCATGCCGGTGTACGCTCTTTGTCAGTGTGTAACAATATATATACAATAATATATTTCAAAATACATAAGTATTTGTTGTATTAGTATCTAGTAATATTACTTACTATCTATCTCGTCGAAATCTTTGGACACTATCGTCTAAATCGTAGGTTAGTCGGACTTCGGTATTCTGTTAATTCTAATGGCATGCCAGTTTATAACTTACTACTAACTTTTTAACAGACTACCAAAAAAAGGGGGACTTTTAAAGGGGCAATTATGATCGTGATATACAGTCGTCTCTGGATATAGAAGATACGGGGACCTTTTGGGCCCAGAGTTGATATATGGCTTAAAAATTACAAAATAGAAAACATCAGCCTAAATTCAATCTGGGAGGAGAGAATATTTTCAGATGAAATTCCAATATTATTTTTATATTCGTTTTTTAACACTCGATCTAAATATCAAACCATTCACTTCCCCAATCCCGCTAAAAGTTCTAATGTTATTTTAAAAGTAAATTATAACATTTTCGCAAATACTTTTGGCTTGGAATCAACGTCTTTTGACCTTGACAAGTGCCAAGGTTTAAACTTGGCAGTGAGTAGCGTAAGGCCAACGCACTTTATAAAATTTAGAAAACGATATTTGTATATTAAACAAAAGGAATCAACACTGGTATTAAGACTTATGTTGCTAGGCTATGGGTCTTCTATTGGATACATTCCGAAGAGTGTTCTTTACTTTATTTTTTATGTTTTTGTTTGCGAATAGGCAAACGGGTCTACTTGATGGCAAGTAGCCGTCGCCCATGGACTGAGACTTTAAATATCTTACGCCCTTTTCGAAGAGCGCCATATTGTAGCGCTCTGGGAAAACCTCGACAGCTTATTCCAATCGCCATAATTGCATTTTTAAGGGATAATAAACAAGCGTGAATGTTGTTTGCTCTGAAACTGCATGAGCAAAGTTACGGTTTCTAGTAGATTCTAAGGTAATGTGTATCGCTGACGAGGGGGACGGAAAGGCCCCCAATCCAACCCTAAACTATTGCTCCTCAGAATTGGTAGAGCTGGTTCTCTCATCTCAATTTTACCATCGGACAACCAGACGCACCCGTTTGTGCCATCGTATATGGTGGTAATGAATAGCTTCCGAGACTCCGTCCTTCTATCGACGGTCTAAGGATGTGAGCTAAAAATAATGAGGAAGTGCATACCGCCGATGGCAAGCTATGTTATGTTAATTAACATACCACGTTCAACGATCTTATCACGCTATAAGATTTTCAATCATCTGATAACATTATGGTGTATTGTTTATCATCTGTCGCGTGAAAGATTACATTTGGATAATTCGTTATTGCACATGACAGCTTAGTTCGGCCAGTTATTACTGCCGTAATTAACTTGCAAAAGCAATCTATGGTACGTTATCTGTTCAGGAATGGAGAGCGAATAAAATCTCCTGCGGCCGGGCGGCTTGTTGTAAGAGGTGACAAAACAACCCACCCACGACCAGGTTGTAGGGTGTTTTACCTTTTATTATTTCAATTTCTGGAAGGTCTGGAGCAGCTTCAATCTTTTCAAATACGCGACCTCTTTACAGGTTGATAATATTTAGCGAGCACCTTGGGTTATAGACAGACAAAAAGTTAGTAATTTAAAAGACTACGCTTATGTTTTTTCTATTTTGTTACCTATATTCATTATTAGGACCTATACTCTACAAAAAGCTTCTGAGTGTAGAAAGTAACTAAATACAAGGTATAAATTCGTGCAGGAACGGAGAAAGAATACAATTTCCTGCGGCCGGGCGGCCTGTCGTAAGAGGCGACAAAACAACCCACAGCTAGGTGGTAGGGCATTTGCCCGACTGGATGGCTACCACCCCTGGTCTAGAGTATGTCGCCATAACAACCTTGTGTTGTGTTCCGGCATTAGTGACCAGGTTCCAGGCTCCCTAAAGAGAGCAGCAGCGCATTCGTAGCACCTTTGGTGTTGCAAATGTCCATAGGCGATGGTAACCGCTGTCCATCAAGTGGGCCGTCTGCCTGTCTGCTGATCTCCTGCAATAAAAAAAAATAAAAAAATAAATAAACTGCCTTTTCCTTTTTGCCGGTGACCCCCAAACAAGGTTCAGGACACCCCTAGGGGTCGCGACCCACAGATGAAAACACTGCTCTAGAGTATGCCGCCATAGCAACTATGACTTGTGTTCCGGCATTAGTGGCCAACGGGAGCGTCGACGTCAAATGGAAGCCTAATCTAAAATAATTTCTTTTATTTTTCCTTCCAGCCATTTTAATATAATATATTTAAAGTACTAATTATAAGACTAGGCATGTTTGCTGAAGAGTTTCTTGCGCCGCTTCTTCTCTCCAAACCGCAACATGTGTCGAAGCGGTCGCAAATTAGATTAGGCTCCCATAGAGTAAATAATAACCATAAACAAAATTAAAACTAAATAATTAAAATGAACAAGTTGGCGATAGGTTAAATAAAACTTTAACAAAACTCGTTGACACTTGACATCTAAATCTTCCGTGATCACGACCACTGAAAAGTGGCCGAAACATCGAAAAAGCCAAAATCAAATAAATTACCGCGCTTAAAACCGTTAAAATGTACGTTTTATTATGTATACAAGTCGCGAAAACTTTAAAAAATATTAAGTTTGTTGAAAAGAAAATAAAAAAATAAATGATATCTTCTCCCTTTTATTTATCCCATAAAAAAAATGAAAAAATCAACAATAACCTCCATTTTGCCTTATAATGGAGAAGACGATTTAAAAAAAAGGACATGGTGGAATCAAGACGTTTGAGACAAGTCCTCAAGCTCATTCAAATTCAGTTTTTATTCAAAATAAGTACCATTGGAGGATACCTTTTGAAAGTCAAATATATAGGTTAAAATTTAATTTTACTTCCCAGTCTATGTACACCGCTTCGCAACGTGTTATTGCTGTTAAAGAGAAGAAGCGGAAACAAACTCCCTAGCAACACGTCTAGCTAAAAATTGTTTTTCTTTATATTTCTTATACATACATACATAACTTCATGCCAGGTCCCTTGCGGGGTAGGCACGAACAACAGAGCGCCATTTAGGCTTATTCTTACACACCTCACTTGCTTCTATGACATTCATAGTTCTTCTCATGCACGCACGTCTGTTCTTAAGGCTCCTGACATCACTTTCTACACACATCTTTATATTTCTTGTTTCATTTATATTTCTTTTTTTAAAGTTTTATAGAGAAGTATGTTACAGAATGACTTTTTCATCCTGACGGCTTATTCTCAAACGTCTTGACACCGTGTTCTTTTTGAATCGCCTTTCATCATTCCGCCCGACTCCCACCCAAAATTAGCAATGTCAAAATTCGTCAGAAAATTTTGGTTTCGCAATTCCCCTTTTTTAGTTCACTCGCGTCACAAACCAACCGCTCGGATTTTAAAAATATTTTTTATCGACTTTTTATGTAACATTGCAATTTTCGTAGTTAAGAGGAAGTAAGACTGAAGGTCTTTCTATAAATACCGCTATCAAAATAATGATTACAAACTAGTGTTTGTCCCGCGCCTACGCCGCTTGCTTTATTTTACTTACATAAAAATTTAATTCGGTTTTTTACATAATAATCTATATATATAAAAATGAATCATAGAAATGTATGTACGCGCATAACTTGAGAACGACTTTATCGATTTTGATGAAATTTCGTGTGTTTGAGTGGGTCCCGGGATGGTTTAGATTCACAATCTGAACCGGTAGGTGGCGCTGAGATCGGGTTCTAGAATCCAGCTAATCACCTAAACCGATTTCGGTGATTTTGTTTTTGTGTGTTTGAGTGAGTTCCCGGATCGTTTTTAGACTCACACTTGGAACCGGTAGGTGGCACTGAGATCGAGTTCTAAAGTCCTCCTAATCACCTGGACCGATTTTGGTGATTTTGTTTTTGTGTGTTTGAGTGATTTCCCGGATGGTTTAGACTCACACTTGGAACCGGTAGGTGGCGCTGAGATCGGGTATCAGCCGTGACATATATATAGTATGTATTACTTTATGATTATGTAATAATAACAAAGAAACGAAGTCCACATAATCTAGACAACCTGATTTGAAGTAATATAATGAATAACACTCCTGGAATAATGCCCGCCGGGTTCCCGTAATATAAAATATCGCATCACTTAAAAACTTAAGCTAGCGTTACAGTGAAATCATATATAAATCAACTAATATTTACGCAATCTAACTAATTTGTACCATACCCGGGAAATCTCCCGCGGGATTCCCGGAACACAAAATATCGTAGCATATAAAACAGAATGTAATCTATCTCATTATTGAAAACTGTGGCGGAATAAGCTAACTTTTAGGCAGCCTAATAGCTTCAAATTGCTCCCAGAAAAATTTCCGCGGGATTACCGGGATGAAAATATCACGCATTTTATTACATAAAATTTGCTATCGATCAGTGAAGAAATCGCACTGGAATTCGATTTTTTTCAATCTGGTCATTTTATATCATTCCCAGAAAAGTTCCCGCGGGATTCTCAAGGCAAAAAGTAGCGTAGATTATAAGTCTAAGAATTCACTGTCGACTAGCGAAAACCGCGTTGAAATCGGCCCAGTAGTTTTTACGTGAATCTCGAACAAACGGACAAGATAATCTAAAAAATGGCACCCTGTTCTCCGTCATTTTTTAAATAGCCTCAAGGTACAGACACGGCGTGGTTAGAATTTTATACATTAGATAAATGGTTCAAACTACTGCTTTTCGTGCGTTTTGCTCTCATATACTTGAACCACACCTTTTCCAAGAAAAACGTTTTGGATGTAATCTTTCTTTTCTAATCTTTAATAATTTCACGAAAAGCGGCTCATATTCAGTGGCGCGAAACCGAAACAGATTCCAATAAACTTTGACATATTTTCCTTTTTTATAAGATAATGTACGAAAATCGGTATTAAAATAATAATAAAAAAAATACATGATTACTTGTTCCATAAATATAAATTTGATTGTTTTAAATGCCTATAATTTATTCACCTAAGTATAATATATAATATTATCATAAAAAGTAAGATTTAAATATTATATTTTTTCTAAAATTAAAGTACTAAAAACATTACTTTATTTAATTCATGGGGGCAAGTTTTTTTTTTAAATTTAATCCGTTGGTTTGTGCCAATATATCAAACTGCCACCTCAAAAAATCGAAAGTATTTTCATATTTTACTTACCTCGCTCATATATGGTGTCCAGTCGTGATTGGAGGCTTCCCACTCAGGCGGAGGCTTTTTTTCTCGCAATCTGTTAATTATAGTCGCGTCCGAATCTTCATCTACTATAGTACGGTCGAAATCAAATACTGCTAAAGAACCCATTGCGAATTTTCCACACACGAACGCGGCAAGAGTTACTGACAAACTGCGATAAAAACACCGTTTTTCTCTATATCTAGATCTAGTTCTACGTCACGAATGTCGTATTTCGGCAATCATTGTGGAGAATTTCGACATGATGTAATTTTTGCATTGTTATTTTATTTTACGAGGAAACCGCTTACGATTTGCGAATTTTGATGTTTAAGGTGACCTTGAAATGTCAAATTCGTATGACAGCACAGCTGACCATGACCTGATTGACACTGACATAAAATTTACGTTTGGATACGTGGACAGAACGAACAATTTATTTTTGCTGCAAATTGCTGGTTTGCAATTTATAGATATTCCTAGTTCCATTTTATTACTTGTGTGCAACAGTAACAATATTTATTACTGAGATGTTTGATTTGTGAAATAGCAGTCATTATTTAATGCAATAAATAATTTAAAATTTATATTTTTCGTTTGATATTTTCCAAAATCGTGACCGATCGTTTTTAAGATTAATGGTAACACTTAATAAAAAATAAAACTTTTGACAGCTAATAAGAATTTCAGCATAACCTCTTTTTTTATTCGATATTGCAAAGAAATTTATTTAACCTGTTACAAAATATCTAAAATGGCGACATTAAAAGTGTACTCAGTGGGAAGACTTACCAAATACGTTACCGAGTCTTCTATAAGAACTCTAAGATCGAGTATTTACGCGTAAGTATTGCGCAAGATAACCTAACTTTTAAGTTTGATTTATTTTGTTTTCTTGCCTCAGTTCATGCAGTAAAAGATGATTGTTTCTTAAAAAAAACATGCTTAATATTATTATTTAGGCTGTATTACACTTACACATTAAAATTTTTAAAATTTGATTTGTCAAAACACAGCAAGTTAATATTGTCTTAATCTAAATTGTTTCTTTATTTCTGTAATTTATTGTTGTTTTAATGAAAACTATTTTAATTTTTAGAACTATATGTATAATTAGAACTATGAATTTAATACTGAATAAATATTCTTGTGAGGAGTAAAGTTTACATGTTACATCATCTAGTTTGTTAACTTCTTAGTCAGTTCTGTATGACTACAATCATATATGATTGTGTACTTAGACCTGCACATACACCAGGGAATGGACATCTGATCTTATAAAATAACTATTGCTTAAGGAAAGCTGGGAACTCTTATTCAACTATTATAATTCTCTAGTTTTGTAACTTGTTCTTTGCCCTAAATAAATTTAAGAAAATACACTACAGAGTATTGCAAACAATTTATTTTTTAAGTTAATCTCCCTCTAATAACAAACCAGTTGGCCAGTTTTATTTTTCTTTTTCAGGGTATTTTCCATTTTATATATATGATTACTTTTTTATTGCATGAGACAGCAGAGACATTGAGCAGACGGGCAAACAACCACCATGATGGAAAGTGGTTATCATTAGCTATGGACATTTGCAACACCAATGGTGTTATAAATGGGCTTCTGCTCTCTTAAGGGGGACTGGAACTTGGGCACTAATGCCAGAACACAACTCAAGGTTGTTTATTATGTTAGGTTTGTATGTAGTTTTTTTGGAGCAGACTCAGATCAACACTGAAGTCACATAGATAAATTTGCTTTGTTCCTCTTTCACTGACCTTGACTTCAGATAAAATAGGGATACTGCCAGAAGGTAAAAAAGGTTAGTTTAATTTCTAGATATTTTGGTCATGTTGTATATTTCTGATGTTTTTCAGGACATCAATAAGACCGTACAGTGCAGAAGAGAAGACAGCAGAGGCCCCACCTCCAAACGAAAAACTGCCCACCACCATCGAGGAATGTCACAAACAGATTGAAACACTCACCAACGAGGTGAACACATTGAAACAGCAGTCAAAGGATTATGAAGTAAGTATTAAAGCTGTATTTTATTTTATTGCATGAGTTCAACAGACAGGCAGACGGCCCACTTGATGGAAAGTGGTTACCATCGCCTATGGACATTTGCAACACCAAAGGTGCTACAAATGCACTTCTGCTCTCTTAAGGGAGACTGGAACCTGGCATTAATGCCAGAATATAACTCACGGTTATTATGGTGACATATGTCAGACAGGGGTGGTAGCCATCCAGTTGGGCAAATGCTCTACCACCTGAAGGTCGTTTTATTGCCTCTTACGACAGGCTGCCCAGCCCCAGGAAATTTTATTTGTTCCCCGTTACATGGATAAAACTAAAATTGGTAGAAAAATGAAAACAAATTTTGTGCTTTGAAGCCTAAAGTAACCTTTTACTTAGAATATTTTACTGACACATGTATTATATAAAGTTATAAGTCTTTTAAGAATGATGCCTTGCTTCAATAGACAAGATACTCCACTAGAGAGACATGACAACATATCACTCTTGGTAATGATGGGCCTACATATATTTTTGTATATAGTGAAATCCCAACCAGGTATCTCAAAGAAAGCTTTTCTCACAATAATTTTTTATCACCATTACAAAATTGTAAAAAAAAGTGTGCATCTCTCGACGCCCGACAGAAGTGATAACTTAATTAAAGTAATCTTAGTTGAACTATTTAATATTGAAATTGTTTAACTTGAGAAAAGCTTAGGTTATTACTTAAATTTTGTTTATATAGCACATGGGTTAGGGTGAGAATGTATGCTTGAGAGAAAGGGAAGCCAGACAGACTGGCGTCGTAACGAGTTATGTAACGAACCGGTGTACACTCCCTTAAGAAATTACCCCTTCAAAAATTGTGAGTTTCATAATATGTCCAAGCTTGAACTCTGTGAATGTCTCTACCATTCCCCAGGATAGGTATAAGCGTGCACTAGCTGAAGGCGAGAACCTTCGCAGGCGGATGATGAAGCAGGTGGAGGACGCCAAGTCGTTCGCCATACAAAGCTTCTGCAAGGACTTGCTTGATGTAAGTGTTAGTTTACTAAACCACTATCATCCTAGTCGTGGCAGTTTAGTGGCAAAAGTAGAATAAAATTTGTTTTTAACAAAAACGGAACAGACGTAAAACTAAAAAGTAAATTAAACATTTTCTAATCCATCCTAAGGTTGTCTGGATGAAATTGCTTAGTGATAAGACCGCCTGATATTGTCTTCTGCACTTAAACTTCTTGAATCTTAATGTTATGCAATAAAGTATATTCTATTCTATTCAACGTCTTGAAGTCAGTGCCAAGTAAAACAAATTTGCAAAATATAGTTTCATTTATTTATTAATTATAAGGTATATTATTTGGTATTATTTGGTAATTATAAGGTTGTAATTTTGATTGTTTAAATTTCTTCAAATTCAAAACTTTTCATTCAAAATAAGATCCACTGGAGAACACTTTGAAAGTCATACATGTTAGTCAAAATTGTTATCGCTGTTAAAATCAGAAGAAGGGGCCACTAACTCCCCAGCAACAAAAACACAGATTGTAAATGACTGAGTCTTTTACATGTCATAAAATCTATTATTATTGTAGTAATTTTACAAATTACTTTTAATGCCAAGCATTTGTTCAATGTTTTTTTTTATATGTATTTAAGGTAGCAGACACATTGGCAGTTGCAGCGGAGAGCGTTCCGGAGAGCGAAGTGACGGAAAGTGGGGGCACAGCCTTACGGTCCCTCCACGATGGAGTCAGGCTCACCAGAGCCCAACTTAGCCAGGTTTTTTTTTTTATTCTAGTATAGGTTCGCGTTTGACCACAATCTTGCCCTATGTGGAGCAAAGATGTGGTCTACGATGTAGCACGTTTACCTAGAAGGTACCTATTCACACGGGACTTGAAGACACCCAGGTTATATGTATCGGGAAAGACAGACTCCGGCAATGAGTTCCACTCCTTTGCGGTGCGTATGATGAAGCTGGATTCGAAGGTAAATATGATACGACTGTGGAGCAAGACAGAATAAATGCCATCGGAATTCTAACTCATTGCACGAAACTTGCTAAACGAGCGAAGCCACAAGCAGCAGCTATTTTTAAATGAAACAAAGAATAAACATTTGTTTGTTTGTGTGTTTGCGTTGAATACACTTCGAAACTAGTGAACCGATTTGATGACTTTCAATAAGTAAACTGTAAGTTATAATAAATAATAAAACTACATTTTAACCGTTTAAAGTTCGGTTATTTATTTGATTTTTATTATTCCGACGTTTCAGCCAATTTTCAGTGGCCGTGATCACGGAAGGCAAAGAAGTGTCAATGAGTATTCGGTTCAAGTTTTATTTAGCCTACCGCTAACTTGTTCATTTTAACTATTTAGTTTTAATTTTGTTTATGGTTATTACTTATTCTGTGGGAAGCCTAATCTAATTTGCCACTGCTTCGCACCATGTTGTGGCTTGAAGAGAAGAAGCGGCGCAAAAAACTTTTCAGAAAACACGCTTACCTCTAATTTTATATAAAATATTAAAATGATTGCAAGGAAAAATAAAAGAAAAGTTTGATTGATATTTATTTTATTTTTCCTTCCACCCATTTTAATATTATATACGCGCTTAAAACCGTTAAAACAGTTATATCACATGATATAACAAATCGCGAAAACTTAAGAAAATATTATATATATATTCATTTTCGTTTATTAATAACATGTAATGGATGTACGCAATCTGTATGTCTGTATGTTGTAGGTGTTCAACAGACACGGCTTGGTCGCCGTTTCACCTTTGAGAGAGAAATTCGACCCGAATTTACACGAGGCCTTGTTCCAGCAGGTGAGTGTGTGAAACTCCCTGATCTATTACTTTTTGAGGATGTTTTTTTTTCTAACAACGAAGTAAGCAAGCGAAATTGTAATAGACTTCAGGACCACAAGTAAGTTTTTATGAATAAAGAAAAAAGACATAAAAATTAAAAGACGAAGAAATCTATACATATAAATAAAATTGGAGTTTCTGTTTGTAACATCGAAATAACCGCTTTTTACTACATGCATTTGAATATATATACGCTACATACACCGAAATAACATTTTTTGTCTGTCTGTTTGTTCCGGCTAATCTCTGAAATGGCTGGACCGATTTTGACGGTACTTTTATTGGCAGGTAGCTGATGTAATAAGGAGTAACTTGGCTATTTCTATTTTAGAAAAAATCTTTTATTTTGGAATTATGACGATTTTCAATCACCACGCGGGAGAGACCGCGGGACGCAGCTAGTATAAAAGAATTTTTAAAAAATATAAAACATTTTTTATCTTTCGGAATATTTCGCCATAGGCGAATGCTCGTCAGTCAGGGTGGTTATTACTAATCAGGCGAATGCTCGTGCTGTGGGAGCACCTTATTTTTTTGTTAAGGGATTATGTTGTGCATTGATTTCGCTAATGTCACAGTAGGTGGTAAAATGTCAGGTACATATCTATATATATATATATATAAGCAAAGTTTGTTTTCTTTGTCCGAGGTAAACTTGAAAACTACTGGACCGATCAGCATGAAACCACAACCATTCAACGCGGAATTAATCGTAGAGGCTATATATTTTTCAAATTCTATGAGCCCTTTGCCATGTTTTCTCAATTTGTTTGTTTATTAATTTATTTGCTCCCATAAAACAAAAGACAGGCATTTATCCTTGGTTCATTTGTTTTCCAGCTTATAAAAGAGGAACATGATTTAACATAACCTCTATGTTAGAAACAACTACAGTCTTAAGATATAAAGCAGAAGAGCCTGAATGTATGCTTGAACGCGCTAATCTCAGGAACCACTGTCCGATTTGAAAATTCTTTCAGTGGTCAATAAGATCACTAAGAGCGGAGTACCAATGAAGAATGTTTCAAAATCGGGTTTTTTTAGCTTACCTTCTTTTTTGTTATTCCACGCGGACGAAGCCGCGGGCAGAAGCTAGTAAGAGTATAAATACAGACAAAAATAATTTGGTCGGTGATCTTCCAAACTACTTTCTGGAATCCTGAGGAAAACACAAAACATAGATTATTAGACTAACTACATTATAAATATATTAGAAAGTGTTAGAAACTTTGATAATATATGTACATGTCCACTATTAGCTAGGGTAAGGAGAAAGTCCACATTGACCGGTCGGGGAAAATCTTTCTGTAATATACTGTAGAGAGGAGAAACTATTAGAAACACACCTTAATAGTGAATGTTCTTCGCGTGTACAGAACCTTGGGTGGATTGACAAGCACTTGACTGATTTTCGTATCCTCACGTTCGCAGGAAGTGGAGGGCGCCGAACCGGGGACCGTGGTGGCGGTGAGCAAGGTCGGCTACAAACTGCACGAGAGATGCGTCCGACCCGCTCTGGTGGGCGTCGCCAAATGATAGCTCGGCCGCACAACCAAAGCATTTATATAGAAACATTTGCAACAAAAATGCGGGTAGCCGATAATTTGATCAGTGTTCTACCCCCATTATCATCGTCGGAATTGAATTTCTTGTTTTATTGTTGGATATATTTTTAAATAGTAACTCCTAAATTATGATGTACTAGTTGTGCCCGCGACTTTGTTCGTGTGATACATATTCTGTGTTAAAACTCCTAAACTCTGCAAGATATATAGATAAATAACACTTTGAACACCAAAATATTCAATTACAGAGACAGACCATATTCAGAATATTTTCTAGGCGATACAATAGGCGGCTTTATCGCTCAAAACGATCTCTTCCAGGCAACCTAAATGAGAGGCGAAATAGGTTGTGCAGGAAAAAGGCAATAGATACATAAATATTCAAAACTAATTGAAGACCTGAGTGGATGAAGGTGATATGTCGCATCTTCGGTTTTTTGCTTTTTTTGCGTAGATGAAGGTTTTAAGTCCCTACCAAATGACTACAGACCTTAGATCATAGATATAAGGCATATTAAAAAAAAAAAAGTTGGAAAAAGGTGTAAGTTCAGTTCAGTTTAAAGTAAAGTGTCAAACTTTTATCTCGATTTACTCAGAATTGGAATTATGCGACTTATCACCTTCATCCACTCATGTCCTCAATATATATATATATATTTATACGAATACATACATATATACATATTATATATATACAAATTTTTTTTATTGCAGGAGTTCAGCAGACAGGCAGACGGCCTACCTGATGGAAAGCGGTTACCATCGCCTATTAACATGGACTGGAACCTGGTATAATACATAAGTTATTATAATAAATTTATTGTATTGTGTTGATCAGACTTAGCTACTTTTGGACAAATAATATTTTTTTTAGAAAAATTTTAAACATTGTTAAGGATTTGGCCTCTTTGACAGTAAGAGGCAGCATATTCCAAACATTGACAGCCTGCACCGTAAAAGAATCATCATAATAGGAAGAAGTGATTGATATTGAATTAAAGGTGAATATTTCATGTTGGCCTCTAAATCTGAAATAATAAGTTATAGCTAAAAACACTCAAAGGAGTCTTGAAGCTGACTTTTGAGAAAACTAAAGCGGTAATCGTTACATTTTTTGAAAAATCAAATACAGGAGTCGTGACAGCTATGACAGGACGGGGAAGGTGTCCAAAAATTAAGACATTTTTGGATGGTCCCTTGAGCTAGTTTTGCCAGGTGGTAGGGTAGATGGCTACCACCCCTGGTCTAAAGTATGCCTAGCAACCTTGAGTTGTATTCCGGTATTAGTGACCAGGTTCCAGTCCATAGGCGATGGTAACCACTTTCCATCAGGTGGGCCTTCTGCCTGTCTGCTGAACTCCTACAATAAAAAAAGGAAAGATACAGTTCTTTAGAAGTGAGAGAGCTATATCTGTCCTTTCTTTTTAATAAGCCATTTTGTACCAGTCTAGCTATTTCAGTTAAATTTATTACTTTGCAATCGCCATGATATCACTGTAGGTTAAATATTATGTTATTCCAGATTTGTTTGTATGTTTGTACATGTATGGGTTCTGTATGTATGGTGGTAGATGAAATATAGATTGTTAAATTATTTGTGGTTTTATTTTTATGGGGTAGAGGCACACTAGAATCATTATCGTGATTTGTTAGTGCGGTATATGGAACGCAACCTTATGCCTCACTCGCTCACACCTGTATGTGTCTCTTTCTTGCTTGTCTCAACAGTTACATCCGCAATTCATGCTATATAGAAAATAAATCCGTATTAATAAATAAATAAAAACAGTTAGGTTGGACCGTTTGGTGATACCACGCTCTCACAGATTTTCGGCGTAAAACGGTTCCTATTGAACTATGTGTTTCGTATGATGCATGAGAGTTCTGATAGCCCATTTCTGCCTCCCCCTATCCTATTAAATTGTGCTCTCTATTCTATACGATTCCTCTTTTTTATGTTTATGGCTTGGCAACTAGGCCTTTAAGCCAGGCGCAGTTGTAGTCTACAATCGACGCCATTCAACGGAGTTTTTGTGACAACTCAAAAGGCCACATTTGACTATACAGTTCAAATTTCTCACAAAAACCTAATTACTACTCAAAAACTACCAATATCCTAAAACTATTGTTCGTTTTAGATTTTTTTTACATTTTTAGAAAATGAAATTGCACAGCAAAATGTGCCCTTTTAGTTCCCGCCAAAAAATACAATTCCTCTTTTGTGATCCCACCATCTAGTAATGGAAATTATAGTTACCTTAATATATTGATTACTGGGGTGAAGTTATTTCATTTTGTCACTGCTATTTCACCGTTGAGAAATCACAATTCAATTTTTGCAGGAAAATCCTCAAATGCCAGTAAAAATGTCTACTGGCTGAGGTATTGCTTATTTTTTTTTTTTTATTATTTTTTTTTTTTTATTAAATTCAAATTCAAATTTATTTACTGCAAAAAACATGGTTCAAAAGGTGTTACAATAGTGGTATTTAGCTACACATGTTTTTGCCAAATTGGCGTGCAGATTTAGCTCCTACAATTTACATTATTTATAATAATAATATCTATCATAATTATGTCAAAATTAAAAATTAAATAAAAATTAAATAAATAGCGTTCGTAGTCCCATAGTCAGATAATTATAACAGTCAATATAAATAATTTTGAAATTGGTAATTAAATATGATTATCATTGTAAGGTTGTATTACATTTTATCATTTATGTATTCATTTATAGTGTAATAGCATTTATTAACAAGCAACTTTTTTAGATAAAATTTAAAAGAATTTGTATTTAACGATTTTATATCCTGTGGAATCTTATTGTATATTTTTGGTGCCATGCATACTATGCTTTTCTGCAATAGAGCTGTTTTGCACGGATGCGTGCAAAGCCTATCTTTATCGCGTCTGTTACGTGGAACACCATCGGACATACGTGGGAATAAATCCTTATTATATCTAACAAACATGGCTACTTCGAGGATGTATAGTGACGGTACTGTTAGCAATTTGTGTTTTATAAATAACGGTTTGCAGCTTTCAATAGTTTGTAGACGGAACATTGAACGAATGCAGCGTTTTTGCATAAGGAATATCATATTTGCGTCAGTTGAATTACCCCAAAAAATTATTCCATATCTTAAAATTGATTCGACAAGACCAAAGTAAGCAGTTAGTAGAGCTTTTATGTCAACAGTTGGTGATAATTTATATAAAGCATATGATGATTTACTAATTTTCTTACTTAGTTTGTCTATATGAATTTTCCAATTTAATTTATTATCTATTTCAAGGCCTAAAAATTTAGCTGAGTCTACCTCTTGCACGATTTTATTATCATACGATACATTAATATTTGTCGACTTTTGGGGTCTCTGACTAAAATTCATTATTTTCGTTTTATTAATATTGATTTTTAAATTATTATTTGTCAACCACGTTATCACTGATGATAAAGAATCATTAATGTCAATTTCATGTCTATTATTATTATTAGATGGTATTGATAATGTGCTGTCATCAGCAAATAATGTCATAAATTGTGTTGTGCATCTTGGAAAGTCATTTACATACATAATAAATAATAGAGGGCCTAGTACACTGCCCTGGGGTACCCCATAGGTAATAATTCGTTTCTTAGAAGTATACATTACTTCGCGTTTCGTTTTGGTATTTAATTTTGAAATTTGTGTTATTTGCTGCCTGTCACTTAAATATGATTTAATTAATTCGAGTATATTGCCTCTTATTCCATAGGCTTCAAGTTTAAGCATTAATATGCTGTGATCTACGTAGTCAAATGCCTGGCTCATGTCGCAGTATATTGCTGACACTGCAGTTCTTTTGTCAACATAAGTAATAACATATTTGATAAATTCATAAATAGCCATGTTAATCGACTTGCCTTTTCTAAATCCTTTTTGCTCCTTGCTTAGTACATTTATTTTCTCAATATATGTATTTATTTCAGCATAATAATATTTTTCAAAAATCTTAGAGAATATTGAGATTAAAGCTATCGGTCTATAATTTTCTAAATGTTCTTTATTACCTTTTTTAAATAACGGCTTAATTACAGTAATTTTAAGTTCATTGGGGAATTTTCCTGCTTCTATGCTTAAATTAATAATATAACTTAGATGTTGGCAGATGTGTTCGTTTACTGCTTTTATCACTTTTGTTGAAATACCGTCATGGCCAACGCTATTTGTATTTTTTAATTTATTAATAATATTTTTAATTTGATAAGGTACACTAGGAGCAATAAACATTGATGTTTTTTGAGAATTAATTAGGCTAGTCACTTGCTTACCAGCATCTGGCAATGGTCTGATCTTATCCACAAAATAATCATTAAATTCGTTAGCAATATCTATCGGATTTGTAATATATTTATTTTTTGCTGTCTTAATTTTGCTGATTTGTTCTTTGGGTATATTCGATGTTGAACTTTTAATAATTTGCCATGTCGTTTTAGACTTGTTGTCTGATTGATTAATTTTATAGTTATTCTGTGATTTTTTAGTAAGTCCGATTATTTTCTTTAGTCGTTTTGAATAGTTGTCATAAATTATTTTATTATTAATAGTAGGATTACGTCTAAAGTTCCATAACAAATATCTCTTTCTTTTGCTGCATATTTTAATACCTCTCGATATCCATTTACTTTTGTGATATAGCTGTAGCCGCAGACGTCCGATCGCCACGGCGGCCGCTCACAAACTGTTGCGGATCTGGGGTAGGCAGGTGTCCTTTTCTTGTGCGCTAGCGAGTTCTTCAAAATTAAGCTGCCTGGAAGAGAAACCAACGTCTCTATCGACCGTCTGAAGCCCGCCTACGTCCTGAAGCTGTGCACTACGCCAACTCACCCTGCAGTTGGAAACCAGAAGGATGCCTTAAAAAAGGCAGTTGGCAGTAAAGATCGTTGCGGAAACATGGTTGCCTTGAAAAAGGCAGTTGGCACAGAAAATTTTCACACCCGCAGTGGACGTCGAGTCAAACCACCGGTACGCTTCGCTTGAGGGGGAGCCCTGTAGCCGCAGACGTCCGATCGCCACGGCGGCCGCTCACAAACTGTTGCGGACAGAATCACTCCACTGACGTCACCCCCGTAAAGCCCGTGCGACCACGCCCCGCCTACCGCGGGGACATAGCTCGCTCCGTTAGCTGCTAAGCGTCTGCATTTTTGTAGTACTTTAGTAAGCGCGGAGCGAGCCTACATCATGCATTCCTGAACTGCAATTCAAACACACAACATTGTTTCACTTCCACCTGAAGACCTCCAAATAGCCTTATTAGTATAAGTTTTCTTGGAAAACAAAGATCATAAAATAACTTAAAATCAGTTATAAAATGTTTGTATGCTAGATTCGGATCGTGTACATTGTACATATCGGAAAAAGATAAGTTTTTGAGGCAATTAATGAGTTTGTTTATATTTACAGCGCAATAGTCACGCGTTGTTTTACGCCAGAATTTTAATCTACAAGTTTTTTGTACCGGTATCTTCATTAATTGGGCCGTGTGGTCCGATAAGCCTAAATCGAGTACTTCCGTTTTACATTTTTGTTTATAATCATGAGCAAAGTTGTCTATGCAAGTGTTGCTAATGATTCTTGTAGGTTGCCTTAATTCTAATTTTAAGTCATAGTTTAACAATAAACATTCTAAATTTAAGGTTACATTATTTGTTTTCATCATATCTATATTAAAATCTCCAGTTAAAATAAGATGTTTATATTTCAATTTCGTCAAAACATAAGATAGCAACTTATCCATTTTTGAAAAAAAGGTGTTAAAATTATTTGACTTTGGCACCCTATAAACACATATAATAATTATGTTGAAGTCTACAAGTTCAACCCCACAACATTCAAATATATTCATGAGGGAATATGTTTTGATCTCTACTATTTCTCTAACTATGAATTCTTGTTTTACCAGGATACAAGCTCCACCTCTCTTGACATTTGTTCGACAGTAACATGCAGCCAATTTGTAATTTGGTATATATAACTGTGTTTCATACTCTGTCATCATGAAGTGTTCTGTTATACAAATGACGTCAATATCCGATTCGTTTCCTTTAAGCTCTTCTAAATTTATAAGTAGGACATCAGATTTATTAAGTATACCAGCTATGTTTTGGTGAAGAATGTTGAGATACTTAGTCTCGAAAAAGATTAGATTGATTTTCCAGATTATTATCGTAATTAACCTTGTTAGTATCATTTGTTGAAACTTTATTATTATAAATTATAATGTCATTTATGCAATTATTAATATCTTTGAAAATTGTCTGTATCCCAAAATTATTTACATGTCCAAATTTCTTACAAAACATACTATGGTCATAGTTTAAATTCTGATTGGAGTCTATAATATATGCGTGTTCATGTGTCAAAATGTCCAAGTATAAAAGATTATTGAAATGTTCAACTCTCCAATTAAACATATTTGTGTATTTGCCGCACTTATAGGTGGGTGCTATTAACACAATATTAGTATTCTTTACTTTGCTGATTACTTGTCTAATATGAATAATCAATTCTACATAATCGTTAGTTTGTTTGAAATCTTCTTCTCCTATAAATATTATGCAGTAATCATCTAAAGTGAATTCCAATAGTTTCCTATCGAGATCTTTTAGCAATTCTACAATTGTGCTGTTCGGTTTAAGGTAATGACATAGGTTAGTATAATGTTCCAATGTGTTTTCAGCTAAAGCGAGCATGTTATTTTGCTTATTAGCACTTATTATGCACATCTTTATAGGTGGTTTCGGTCGCAAGATTTTTTTCGGTAAGACCGTTTGTGTAACAGTAGATTGTCTGTTATTATTTGTCATTGTATTTATATTATCTGTAATATCGGTTTGAACATGCATATTTCTTGTTATACTTTTCTTTGGTGATTGTCTACTTTTTGCAGGACTATGCGGAAGTCTCTTTAATAAGTCATTTTTCTTCAAAATTTCTTCATTATGACGTTTTAATTCTCGATTTTCAAGGCTTAAATTTTCAATTTCTTTGTTCGCAATTTGCAACTCCATCTCAAGCAACTCAATCCGTTCTTTTAATTTTAAGACATGTTCTATGTTGGCGTCCGAAAAATCGGGTAAACTATTATACGTATCATCCAATGTTTGTGATAGAATGTCACTAGTGTTATGATCATTAGAGTCCGAAATGCGCCTTCGTCTAGTTATGTTATCAGTAGATTCCATTTTTATATTTTAATTTGTATGAAAAAAACAACTCTTTAATGTTAATGAAGGTCGGGTTCGAACCTCCGTCCTCTTAGACATCAAGCGAATCGACGCAATGTTGTTACCGACACTGTCAACGCGCCCGTGAATAGCATGACAAAAATATTGAATACTACTTGCTGTGTGTAATTTAATATCGTACGTAAGAGTAAGTTATACAATATATTTATATAGTTGTAATGACGGCAACTCAATTCATAGATTCTTTCACTTTGAACAACCGCTTTTTACACCACTAAATTTAAAATTTAGCTTTGTTGCGATGTTGATTTAAACTTAATTTTTAATTATATTTTCTCTTGAATGCGTCTAGTATAATTTTGATGAAAAATATTTGTTATTAATTATGTTGTTTTAGAAATTTTGCAGAATATTTAATTTATCACATTTACGTCACTTCTCGTATACTAACTTTCTCACAAACGATACACACTTCGATTCAAATGTATATTAACGTATATTAACACTTTAACTGTTAAAAAGTAGCTTATTTATATTTTTTCGAAAAAATTTGTACGGAGCTAATGTTTACGTAGACAGCAGCGCCATCTATCTCTATTATAGTCCCAAAACGAGTAGGTATCTAATTATGTAATATTTCTTATCAACAGCGTTAATTAGTAATGTGAAATAGTAATATAGTTTTGCTGTTTTAACAAATAACAGTAACACGCGACATCGCGCGAAGAAACTCTGAGGCGGTGTGGTTAAAATGAAACTCGCGTATATATGGTAGAATTATAATATACCATTTCAGAAGCCCTTCTGGTACGCCTTAGATTTGTATTTTGCTATTCCGACGGCACGGCTGGTTGCTTCTATCTTGTTGCCAAGTACGCAAAAGTGTTGCACAGAACATATTCACACAAATTTTGCACAAAAACAAAACACGCGACGTCGCGTGAAGTCTCTTAGTCGAGTGGTATTGTTAAATGAAACACTCGTATACGCGGTAGAGTTATAATATATCATTGAATTCAGAAGCCCTCTTGATACGCCTTGGAGTCGAGCCTCGCCTGCAGCAGCTCCAGCTGCCTTCGGGCCTCGCACTGCGGGAAGTTGTTCAGCTCGTAGTACTGCGGCGCGATCTTCAGCAACCACTCAGCTGGAGAGCCATAGACAATACTGATCATTTTTCTAAACATGGCTTCGCATGATTTGTCTGTCTAATCAGATTACGATTCAAATTTGTACATATAAAAAAAAAATTGAATTCACGACTCTCGTGCTACTGACACTTCAGGGAAATATATACCAAAAGACAAATCCGAAACCGGTCCCAGACCGTAATAAATGAATGAATAGTACAGAAATTGTACCATGCCAGGGACCTCTAGATTCTATAGTATTACTATCATAAGCAACTATGTTTGGTACCGCCATGTAAACCTCCTTTCGGCCTATTAATACTTTTCTCTTACTATTTAAATTCTTCCTTCAAATGTGACGGCGCGTTCCCCTTTCGCACGTCACTTAAATCATTCATGTCATATCATACCATAAAATACTATAAAATAACTTAAATATACCGCGCCCGCACCATATAAATATACATAACTCGCTCCACACCGCAATTTAATATATAATAAACATATTATACTAAAAATAAATATACAGCCATAAAATTAAATACTATAAATATAAAAATACAATAGAGTGCGTGTGATAGTGGATAGTGGAGAAGAGGAGCCGCATTCCATTCCCATTAACTAGGGAAATGCGTGCCCGTTCTAAAATTCCCCTTCAAAATTGTCCACACTTCTTTCCCGCAAAGTTGACAGTTTGCTTCCCGCAAAACCCAGCGCCGCCGCAACAATGTTCTTACAGTACGTTCCTATTTCGCCCTGGACAGTCGGCGTCCACTCCATATAACACTCCACGGGCTCTGGGGTGTCCATCTTATATACCCCATACCATTATTATCCCAGCAGTGGGGATTTAATTTCAACTACACTACTCATCCCACATCCATCTCATCGTTTTATTCTTCCCACATTATTCTACTCATCTAATATGAAACCTATCTTTATATTCACCCATATCTATATCATCCTACTACTCATCCCAGACCCATCTCAGCCTGCTTACTCACCCTATATCCAATTTCTCATTAAATTCATCCCATATACATTTAATTAATCTATTCTTCCCACATCCATTTCACCCTTCTACTCATCCCATACTCAATACTCAATGTTCGATTCATCCCACATGCATTGCTTGCATCTTTATACTTATCCCATATTCATATCACCCTACTACTCTTATTTATATATATTTTATTTAATTATGCATATTATTTATAGGGGGTTTATTCTTATTGTTTTTTATTTAATTATATATCATTACGATTGAATTACTTTTAACATAGTTATTGCACACTGGGTTGCCTGAAAGACCTCGCTATAAGCGATAAGACCGCCATTGTTCTAAAGGAAATGTATTCATACTGAATTATCTAGGTTTTAAGTTACGGTGAACAATCAAGATTTTCATTCATTCATACTCTTTCCACATTCATCTCACCAATCTGCTCAGCTCACATCATTCCATTCAACCCGCATTCATCTCAGCACTACTCATCCCACATCCCTCTCATTGCTCTACCCATTATTGATGCTGATGACGTGGCCCATATGTAGTTTTTACTGTATTTTTTTAAGGGGAGGGGGGGGGGTTTAGCCACTGGGCATCGACATAGAAGCAACTCCAAAAATGTCCAACTCACGTTTGATGTCTGTCACTGTCCGTATATAGTTCTTTGTGGTGAGCACGAACTCGTTGTATATGACCCAGTCCGGTTTGTGGTCGAGGCAGGTGGAGGGGTGCAACTGGACCACCTGGTTGTCCTTCACTGTCAGGTAGTGGCCGGTGCGCTCCAGGTGGGCCACCTGCAACACACACAGTTGGGTTAGTAGGGTAAACCATACTTTTCGCCCTATTTTTTTTTATTAATATGTCAAACAAAAACTTCAATGAAAAGAAAAAAAACTTTAAAAATCGCAATTACCGATAAAACCGTCGATTATATTTGTTTATTATATGCTCTTGATTTTATGTAGTATTTTCGTACAATAAAATATAGATTAGATTTTGCAAAAAGGACTTCACAATTATTTTTATTTATATATTTAGGTTTGTGGCTTGGCAGCTAGGCCTTTAAGCCAGATCTTAGTTTACAGTATAGTCTCTTCATTTTCTTAAGCCTATGTGTAGCACAGCTGAATTGTGGGTAATCAGCTGGTGCCATTCAACGGCATTCTTGTGACAACTCAAAAGGCCACATTTGACTATACAGTTCACATTTCTCACAAAACACATAATCACTAAACAAAAACTATCAACATCCTACAACTGTTGATCATTTTAGAGTAACTTTACATATTTTTAGGAAATAAAACTGCACAGCACAACATCTCCTTTCAGTTCCCGCCAAAGACTGTTGACTTCACGTTTATGAAAGCTATAAATAAGGGCAACTACCCCATCACTGGCACCCTACTACAGAGTTACGATTTTTTAATATCTTGAATAAATTATTCGATGTGACTATTTGTACGGGCACTGTACGAATAAATTATATTTATTCGTACAGTCATTCAATTATTTCAAAAAAAATTAAGAATGAATTGGATGATTAGCTTGTTTTTTAATTAGGTTAGGTTAGGTTTTTTTTAATGACATGTTTTAAAGAATTATTGACAACATGAAAATAAAAATAAATAAATTCTAAAATGAGGGTGGGGTATAGATACACGGCACATTTATTTATTATGAACAAATCGGAACATTTTTAATATAGGTTAGAAGCCTTCGTGGTTATTTTTTTATAACCACCCAAAAATACTTTTCCGACACATACACGATTAGTCCCTATGTGTACTGGCGCTGTACATTACGGAGCAAGATCTGCTTATATGTTATTACAAAGTATACGCGAGTATTTGCATACTGCTCTTGTATGGATTGGAAGAACTTCCGTAAAATACTTATTTTCAATTTTTAATTAGGTTAGGTTAGGTTTTTTTTTTGGCCGAGCCTTTTTAAGAACATTTTCAGTACCCGAATTAATAGACTCAGCCTAAATTATTCGGGCACCAACAACGGTATGGTTTACCCTATGTTTTGTTGATATATTAAATTGAGACCTTTGTTGCGATTTTAGATATTACTAGCTGTCCCGGCAGACGACGTCCTGCCCGGTAAAAAAAAAAAAAAAATTTAGGGGTGGACTACCCCTAACATTTAGGGGGATGAAAAATAGATGTTGGCCGATTCTCATAGATACCGGATAAACACAAAAAATTTCATCAAAATCGGTCAAGCCGTTTCGGAGGAGTATGGCAACGAAAACTGTGACACGAGAATTTTATATATTAGATATATTTAATGTTTTTTATAGCTTTATATGTAGTTTTAGATTTTATACAATATTTGTGATGATGTTTAGACGTATGTAAGGCGAGTGAGATGAGTGATTTTGTTACGTACCTGCATGAAGAACCCATTGACCAGCGCCTTCCTGATATTAATATAATAATCTTTACTCGTAAACTCTGTACTCGTCCTTTTTAAATTAAACCTAAAATACGACAATATTGAATCAATACAAAATTACAATTGTAAATTTTTAGAGGAGAGGTGAAAGTGACCTATTTAGACATGAGTTCGAGTGCCTAAATAGGTCTTTCACCCGAGGTTAACACTCTGCTTTTCATGCCCGAATATGAGGAAAGCAATTGAAAACTGATTTGTTAAACAAGCTACTTCTGTAATGAAATCAGGCGTTAAATCTATACCTAAATCTGATGAACTCGTTTAATATATTACATATGAAGCATCAAGTACATTTCTTTTCAACACACTTGCTCATAAAGTGGCTCTATGGTCACCGCAATTAGGCACAGAATGACACCCACAATCAAACTGTGAGTAAAAAAATTATAACTCACTAGTGAGTTACAGATTTTTTATTTTAATTTTATTGGTTGAGTTGCTTTGTTCTTAAAAATGTTTTTATTAAAAAAAAGATCGTGTCCTATAGAACAAATAAATTAATGTCCCTATTGCTTGCTCATTTCATGCAACTTCTTATTTAAATAGATAATTTTAACTCATAAGTGTTTAATAAATAAAACTTTCACTCATATATAACTTTTTTTTCTGTAATAAAAGAGAACTTTAAATTCCCCATTTTGTACGTGGCAGAATAGGCGCAAACCCTATGCGCGGAAAAAAAACCTCATCCCTTTAGTCTGTGGCCGATCGCAATGCGCATAGGAAAACTGATTATTTTTTCCCGCCATAGCGAAACATTTTCCACAACTCGTTTTCACTGTTGAAATTATAGTTATTTATTAATTAAAATGTCTACAAGTACTAGTTACGAAGAAAATGATTTATGTTGTACACCGCCCGATATAAGATGTGAAGCCCTTAACGTTATGGAAAGTTTGCTACCTAAAAACTCCAAGGAAAAATATCTATTTTGTTGTTATTTTATTCACAAGTGTGTTGAAAAACGTCGTATGACACATGTGTATATTGATGATCACCGTCCTCGGCTCTCTTAAGAGCCTCGCCTACGGCTCGAGTCTCAATGGCGCCTCGGCGGTAATCACCAATGTCACACACTAGTACCATAATGTACTATTTTCTGTGGCACTCTACCAGCCAGTATTTTTATGCCACTGATGATAGTAAATATTTAGCTCAAATTTATGTAAACTAAATAAATAATTTATTGACAAATAATAACGCGTTACGACGCCAGTCTGTTTGGATTCCCTTTCTCTCGCGTATTTGGCAGCGGTAGGCAGACTCCTCCTCTCTCTTACTCCAACCATATTTCTAGCTAGCCATATTTCGGTAATTAGATTATGATAGGTACTAATAATGTATAAACACAAAAACATTTTTTTTACACATAAATACATACACATACAATTTATTACAATAGTGGCTGTATAAAAATTTGGCACACAAGTTCCATGTATTATCTATGGTTCGTATGATCTAAAAAAATTTGACACTAGGTTAAATCGTTTCTCAGGGCCAAAATATACTGTTCTCATCAATATGGTATGATTTTTTTTGTGATGCGTTGCTGGCAAAAAGGCAGACAATCCAGCCATAAGCTTTGTCACACGTTAGGATGGTGAATGAAGTGTGACAAGGTGTGACCCCCCCCCCCCCAAAAAGACCCCTCTTTTTGATGCAAGAATGTAGTTAATACAGGTGTATACAATTGTATACTGATGACAAGAGCTATGAACGTCAAAGAAGCAAGTGAGGTGTGTAAGAATAAGCCTAAATGGCGCTCTGTTGTCCGTGCCTACCCCGCAAGGGACCTGGCGTGAGGTTATTTATGTATGTTTACAATTGTAGTGGCACAGTACATTCTACCACATAGCGGTGTACAAAATTAATTAATGATTATTTTCTTTTCAAAACTGAATTCGATACAGAACCAAAAAATCATCCATAATACTTTTTTATACATAACCCCCTGTGTATATAGAATTTTGACTTGAGGAAATGACTGGATGCTCCAGACATACCTATCCATGATCCTGCTGAGCTGCTGCCGGACATTGTCTCCGGATTTGAGAGATCTGTAGTTGATGAAGTTGTCGTAGCACCAGTGCGGGTCCTCCGAGTCTGAAAACACCAACAGACTCACTTATAATAATCTCGTTGAGACGATTAGGCATCTCTTAAGTAAGAGAATCAAACCCTAATCAATGAATATCTTTGTTTAACCGACTTTAAAAAAAAGGTGGAGGCTCTCGATTTGTCGGGATCTTTTTTGGTTTTTTATGTATGTTCACCAACTACTCCCAGATTTATGATCCGCTTTACGTGATTCTTGTTTAGGATGTGGAATAGTTGCCATCTGGTCCCCTAAAAATTCAAAATAGTTTGGCCTAGTTCTTTTCATTTTACGAACCTTTTTTGTTCCCGTTTCTTGGGGCCCATTTTTATTATGAAGCGCGACACCTTTCATATTTCTACCCATACATACAGCTTGACACTAAAAAGTAACAAATAAAATAAAAAAAACCTCGTTTAAAAAAACCGACTTCAAAAATTAAACACTTATAAACCGTGTATTACCTGTTGATTACCTAAAAGGAGCACAGACAAACGAAATTTGAATGATTAACGTAGATTGTACGCAAAATATTCGACTAAAGAGGAGTTTATGAGTAAGATTATTCACTAATCAGTTGCTAAGCAATTTCTTTAAATTTAAGTAACGATTATACGTAAGGCTCCACCCAAATGAATATACTTAAGAAATTAATTATAAAAAAACAATACAACAATGTAAAATAAAGTTTATCCAAGATATCATATTTATCGAGAAACTGCTATATAATATAATCATCTTTTCTACAGTGAATATACTTTTCCCTCCTTCCTATCTCATCTCAGTGAGGCAGGGACCGCACATCACTTTTTTAAATTAGTGACTCAAAACACACTAGGCATGGATTTTGCCAAGCGCACACAACTTCATAGAACAGCAACAACTGTCAGTATGCATGACGGTGACAGCAGCAACTGTCAGTATGAATGACGGTGACAGCAGCAACTGTCAGTATGAATGACGGTGACAGCAGCAACTGTCAGTATGAATGACGGTGACAGCAGCAACTGTCAGTATGCATGACGGTGACAGCAGCAACTGTCAGTATGAATGACGGTGACAGCAGCAACTGTCAGTATGAATGACGGTGACAGCAGCAACTGTCAGTATGAATGACGGTGACAGCAGCAACTGTCAGTATGCATGACGGTGACAGCAGCAACTGTCAGTATGAATGACGGTGACAGCAGCAACTGTCAGTATGAATGACGGTGACAGCAGCAACTATCAGTATGAATGACGGTGACAGCAGCAACTGTCAGTATGCATGACAGTGACAACTGTCAGTATGAATGACAGTGACAGCGGCAACTGTCAGTATGAATGACAGTGCCAGCAGCAACTGTCAGTATGAATGACGGTGACAGCAGCAACTGTCAGTATGAATGACGGTGACAGCAGCAACTGTCAGTATGAATGACGGTGACAGCAGCAACTGTCAGTATGAATGCGAGTGACAGCTGCAAATGTCAGTATGAATGCGAGTGACAGCAGCAACTGTCACTATATAAGTCAAACCTTAAATAATATTGTAGTTACTATAAGTGTTATATTAGTTAGAGAGCCAGCTTAAATCTGACAACACATTCTTTACGGTATCTGAAATTTCGTCCAGTGAGGCTTCTATACCCAGTAAACAAGCAATGGGTACTAACTAAGCCCGGCCGCGGTAGGTTTGGGGTCCCTCAGGTGAGTCAGGTATGAAAATTAAGTAAATTTTTAAAGTATTTTACGGCGTCTGCCGTTTTAATATGTCATAATATACCTCTAGAAAAATTGAAAAATAAATATGGCTGCTGATTTTGAAGGTTGCAACATCCTGGCAGCCACTTTTCAAAATTCGGATTTTTTTAAAAGTATTTTACGGCGTCAGCCATTTTAATATATTATTTATTGAACTATTTTAAGCTAATATTAAAAATGGCTGACATTTTTTCCGGTTGTAACTATCCGGTTTACAGCGAAACATTACCTGTAGTCCGTGCATATGTATGTCCACAGTTGTAATTTTCACATTCGTAAAATTTATTTAAAAAAAAGTCCGGAGCTTTGATGCAAGTTTGATCCCTCCGTGTAAATCTGAACTGTACAACAAGTTTTAAATATATTCTGATATGAATAATGAATATATCTAATTAATGTTTGATTTTTTTTACCTCTTCATAATAATTTTATATTTGTTACAGCCTTATAATGAACCTTTTTTTCTTTATTATGCACATTTAAAGTAGTATTTATAAAAAAAATTACATTGACTAATATAATTTTAATGTTATATAAATTTTACGAATGTGAAAATTACAACTGTGGACATACATATGCACGGACTACAGGTAATGTTTCGCTGTAAACCGGATAGTTACAACCGGAAAAAATGTCAGCCATTTTTAATATTAGCTTAAAATAGTTCAATAAATAATATATTAAAATGGCTGACGCCGTAAAATACTTTTAAAAAAATCCGAATTTTGAAAAGTGGCTGCCAGGATGTTGCAACCTTCAAAATCAGCAGCCATATTTATTTTTCAATTTTTCTAGAGGTATATTATGACATATTAAAACGGCAGACGCCGTAAAATACTTTAAAAATTTACTTAATTTTCATACCTGACTCACCTGAGGGACCCCAAACCTACCGCGGCCGGGCTTAGTTAGTACCCATTGCTTGTTTACTGGGTATAGAAGCCTCACTGGACGAAATTTCAGATACCGTAAAGAATGTGTTGTCAGATTTAAGCTGGCTCTCTAACTATATAGCTTAAATATATGAATGACTCACTCTGTTTGAACGCGTGATAGACGTTCAGCAGCGTCAAGTGGTCGCCGTCGATGTGTGCGAAGCGCATCTTCGCCTCGTCGGCCGCCTTCCTCGCCTCGTTCGGACGCACAAAGCACTGGGGGACTGCGAAATATCATATCAATAAACAACAAATAATATAAATAACGCGACTGGCAGACGTTGACCTTCTCTGAGAAATTTAAATCTAGATCCCTATGGCAGCGCCACCTACAAGGCCCAATTGTAGATCTAATCTTTCTCGAATCCACCTAAATCAATCGATCAATAAATTAGTTTGAGTATTGTATGTGTCCATTGCTTTTTTCCTGCACCACCTACATCGTCTGATTCAAATTTGTTTTTGATTTAGGTTGCCTGGAAGAGATCGCTTTGAGCGATAAGGCCGCCTATTGTATCGCCTAGAAAATATTGTAAATATTGTCTGTTTTGTAATTGTATGTTTTGGTGTGCAATAAAGAGTTATCTATCTCTCTCTCTCTCTCTACTCGAACGAACACAAAAAAATTATCAAAATCACGAATTCTTTAAAAAGAGTTCAATGACACATAAACAGAAGAATGTTATACATAAAGATCTGTAAATGGTACGAGTTTATACAAATGGATTTTAAAATGTGAAAAAATTCAGGTGAGTCAATTCAGATCAGTAGATACTGATTTTTTTGTTGAATAACTTCAACAGACAGGCAGGCCCACTTCATGGAAAGCGGTTACCATCGCCTGTGGACATTTGCAACACCAAAGGTGGTATAGATCCACTGCTGCTCTCAGGAGATTGGAATGGATTGGACAAGGTGATAGGGTAACTAGTTGGCTACCACCCCTGATCTAGAGTATGCCACCATCACAACCTTGAGTTGTGTTCTGGCATTAGTGGCCAAATTCCAGTATCCCTTTAGAGAGTGGCAGCGCATTTGGTGTTTAGAATGTCCATAGGCGACGGGAACCGATTTCCATCATGTGATCCGTCTGCCGTCTGCCGTGCTGCACTCATGCAATACAGAAAGTTATTAAAAAATCCACTCACCAGACAACATAGCCGTGATGGATAGTATTTCATTGGAACAATTATGATTGCAACTCGCGATCAACATCTTCGCCAACTGAGGGTCAAGGGGGAACTCTGCCATCACCGCACCGAGGTCTGTCAGGTTGCCGTCGTCGTCTGAAATTAATATGGTTTCGATTAAAGAAATCTTATATGTGTCAACTCTGACACACGACTGGAGTTTACACCTACCAAAAAAAAAAAATTACAACAAAGACGGACGGATAACCATTTAGCCTATTTTATATATTATTAGCTGCTCCATGCCCACTTAACTGGGCATTAGAAAAAAATTAAAAATACTTTATATGAAACCCTACAACATCACAAACTACCTCTTTATAATATTAGTATAGTTTTACATATTAATTAAAGATGTTACTTATTCGATTTTAATAAAAATAATGTCACATATTATGTATTGAATAACTATGGGTGTATGAATGAATGAATGAATATGCTTTATTGTGTTTTAAAGATACAGATAACAGAAATAAAATTTTACAATACAATGGCGGTCTTATCGCTATTAGCGATTTCTTCCAGACAACCTTTGGATGGACAAAAAATTTGCTAAAAACAGGGGTATGTTGCACTACATTCTCACTATCGGATCAGTATCTTATAAATATACATATCTTAATGAATCAGGTGTAGTTATGAGAATCAGTCGGAATCTGACAAACAATCATTTTATTTGACCATATAAGTAATGTCAGAATGCCAGACATATATATGGAGTAGTTCCACTAAAACTCATCCTGATAAGCAAGCTAGTATCGCAGTCGCTTTTGTTAAATCCACACAGGAACGCAAATTGCTTTAACTAATAAAAGTGGCCGTGCATTTTTTGTTTTTGTTTTATTTGTTCTAACACAGCGAATGGTTTAAAAAATTATAAACTCCAAAACAACATAACGATTTTGACTTACGCTTGTATTCTTTCACTGATCATAAAATTGCCATACCTGAGGGCCTTCTGTTAGGAGCTCACGAGGTCGTTATGGTCGTGGCGAAAACGTCACTAATGACGATCATACAGCGCTCACAACGACCCATGTCAAGCGGTGGGTCGAAGCGAGCTGTGCCCACAGAGCATTAATACTCTCTATGGATACATATTGAAAAAGTCGCGATTTTCAGATCGACCAATGACAGTTGTATATTTCGTCGTTTATGACATCAACGCTCCACGAGACGTTCCACTATAGTTTTTGATTGAGCATCCGCAAGCAAGTGGAACGGGAAAAATGGGGTCGTTGTGAGCCGCTCGTGGAACATAACTTATGAAAATCTATTCTGAAGGAGTAAACTCCAAAAACATATTGTGCTTGTGCTGACCCAAAATTATTGGGAAAAGCGAATGAATAATGTGAATATCATCAAATTACTACCAGTATGTATAGTAATATGATAGACTATAGAGCATCCTTTCCCAAACTGGGCGTTGCAGGCCTAAAGCCCCCCTTTAGGCCTGCAGCGCCCACTTTGGTAAGACACCCAAAAAAAATATTGGGCCATTGTGTAGAGGCATCAGATACATGCTTCACATTAGTTCTTATATAAGAATTGATTGCGTTTATTTTATTTTGAATAAAAGATATTATGTCTGAATACTATAAAGTTGTGTTGCAATAATCATTCTCATTGGCAGGTGTAACCCGTGAGAGTTAACTTGAGACCAGCGCCGTCGTATACTACCTACTGCGCTTAAGTCTCGAGTTAACTCTTGCGGGTTATAGCAAAAGTCTCGTTTAGAATGAATGTTGAAATCTCCGCTAATATAGCTCGCAATAATCAATTAATGTGACGTTATGGTGGTTTTTAAATAGGTGAAAAAATGGGGGCGCTAAAAAGTATTTTATTCTCAAAGTGGGCAGTATACAATAAAGTTTAGGAACCACTGCTATAGAGGAACGGGACTCACCCAAGGCGGCCAGGTAGTTGAGCAGTTCCAGGGCGCGCATGAGCGTCTCCGGCGCAGGGGGGTCCATGAAGTCGAAGTGCACCAGGTCGTCGATACCCAGCTTCTTCAACTGCAAAACTACAGATCCTAAGTTTGATCTGCAAAAGGCAAGAAGCGAGGGGGGGCCGAGCGTTAGACCTGGTCCACTTGGCTGCACCCGGAGCCCCACTCCGGAGGCATGCGGGAAAACTAATCGCATATTATTTTCATATATTGCACAGCTGGAAAGCGGGCAGAAGGCCCGCCTGATGGAAAGTATAAAAAAAGAAAATGTTCTTAACAAAATAATAACGTTTTTATGGCGTCGCGTTCTGCAATTATCTTGTTGTTTATTCATGCTTTAACTGACACTGACTTCATTCAATATGTTGTAGAAAATAAAGTCAGTCTTGTGTTTTTTTAATAACTAGTGTTCGTCCATGGTCGAAATCCGACCATGAATTACATGTCAAAGTATAGTCTTTCTTTCTATAATCACAGATTTTATGTTGCCAGGGCAACAATAAACAAAAGGGGTATAAATGCGTGTGTGTCAAATACATGGTAGTGTGTATAATGTTTTTTTTATTTACTGATTTAATATATTTTTATCTATATTTTTTTTTAAATATAAGCATTCTTCGCTTCTCTATATAAACTATAAGTGCGAAATTTCTTACTCCTTCATGCGCACAATTTTCGTAAAAACCTACTAATATATTGTTACAACCTAGGCGCCGACAAAAACCAATTCACACCCGCATATCTCGCTTCTTTGCTTCAATAGCGTGGTATCTTGAAAAAGCCAAATTTACAGCACGCCACTTTTAAAGTTTCAAAAAAAGATTTTACCCAAACATATTATGCATTTTTTAAAATATTTTTTACAATTAAATTTAGTGTCAATTTACTAAGCTTTTTGAAATATATGAGAAAGTTGTGATAATATGATAAATTTAACAAAATATAGTGAGTGAATGAAATAAGTGAGTATTGGGATCTGTCACATTATTGAAGCAAAGAAGCGATCTGTAAAACACACATTTTATTACCTTTCGGCGTTTGGACTCCTTTGCTTTACTTTGTGTTTAAAATTTGTGATTGGAAAACAGCCCATTATTGTATTGTAATCTTTTACGGCAGTCATTAGCCAGGTGTGTCGGATTAAGTCGGCTTTGATACGCGGACATTGCAGTTGCGCAGTATAAAACGATGACCTGATATGGAGGGGGGAGACAGTCGAGCGAGAACCACGAACGAAGTGAGACGTGTGTAATACAATCTGGAAACGTTTAGTGACGTTTTTATGGAATTACGACCTTCTGCATTACGTTTGGACTTGTTGTGTTCGATTATATTTGCACCTGTGTTATATGTGATTCTATAGTAATTCTGACGGCATTTTCATTCGAGTCTCGCGACCCGTGACAACATAGATAACCACGTCAAATTTCTAAGTTGAAATCCACGTAGCCAAAGCCGTAACAAACGTTAAAAAAAAATATCGAAATGTGTGTTGGGACACTTATTAGAAGTGAAACTTCAATGGACAAGTGGAAAAACGAATCACAACAAAGTTTTAACTTGAAGTTTTACGGGCAGGTTTTCAAATTGGACAAGTATATTTACAATCTAAATAATCAAATATAAATCAAAAATAAATAGAAAAGTCCCCAAACCGTCATACAAAATCACCTCAGAATCTCGGGGTACGTGTTGTCCTGCATCTCGTTCTTGTAGGCCTTCTCCGTGTAGAGCCTGAAGCACTTGCCCGGCCTCGTCCGCCCCGCTCTGCCCGCCCTCTGTTGGGCCGACGCCTTACTTATCGGCGACACCAGCAGCGACTCCACCCTTATACGGGGGTTGTACACCTGCGGGTCGAAAACTACAATGAGAGCGTTTTCAAAGTTCACATTGACTGAATTCAATTAAAAAAAATATGTTTCAAATATGCCCGCGATTTATGCCTCAAAATTCGACGTAAGTCTTATTTATTAATTTTTTTGTGTTTCGTGAATCAAATTTGTTTACGTGTAAAATATTATTGTGAATGTTTTTTTCTTGAATATTATGTCTTCCTATTTTTGTATATCTTTCTTTTGTTAATTGACATTTTTGTTGCGTACTCCTTTGATTTGCAACTTTTTACGTATATATTTTTAATTGATTTGAAGTTGTCAAATTATTAATATTATTATCTCTCTCTGCCACAAACCAACAATCATTGTATTTTACCATTTTTCCATTAAATATATTCATTTACCTAAGCCTATCATTCCCCGGGTTATCTCCGCAACATTTGGTCCTTCGAGCCGGATCTGAGAACCAGCGACCTATGGATTACTCAATTTATAAAAATGGACAGTGTTTTTTGTTTGTTTGTTTGCTCTAATACGATAATGAAATAATATAAAAACAGTAAAAAAAAATAAGCTTGAAGAAAGATTTGTGATGAGTAAACTGCAAACATTACTTCATGTTCTAGACATCATAGCCAGGCTTTAGTTCATGAATACTTTTACATATTGTTAAAACCTAGGCTAACCCAAAAACAAATTCCACGTATAGATTTATAGACTTATTACACTTCGGCATTTGAACTAATTGCAATCCTTTTAAGATGGTCTTCTTTTGTTTGATTATTGGCATACGTTTCTAGAAAACAGCCTATTGTTCTATTGTAATTGTTTACGGTTGTTTGTGGCTGGAATCATTAGCCAGGTGTTATAGATTATTAAGTACAAGCTGGTTTCAGTCGAGTCCACGTTGCCGGGAAGGCACATTGCATTTGTGCAGTATAAAATTATGGCCTGATGAAGGGAGAGAAGCAGTTCAGAGACAACTACGATCAAGGTGTGACGTGTATACAATCAGGATACTAATAGTGACGGACTTCGCGCGTTTTATTGAATTCTGCTTTACGTTTAGATTTGTTGTATTCAGTTATATTTGTACCTGTGTTATACATGTTTGTATAGTTCTAATAAACTATAATAATTCCAACGGCATTTCAATTACGAGTCTCGCAACTCGTAATAATATGATTAAAAGAAAACCTCACCTTCTGCTTGGCGAATCCCGGATCTATGACGAAGACAACGCCATCTATGGTCAGCGAGGTCTCGGCTATGTTGGTGGAGACAACCACCTTCCGGCCGATGGCGCCGTTGGCTCTGCTGGGGGGGGCCGGCTCGAAGATCCGCTGCTGGAGATTCGGTGGCAGCGTAGAGTATAGGGGAATGCATTTCAGTTCACCAGCGTCCGGTCCTAGAAAACATCTTGATAGTCAGTGCGTTCCATTATTGGCTCACAACGCTCAACATGCTCCGTCAGCCGTTCCACTAGGCGACCGCGGTCGTGGTCGTGGCGGAAATGTCACGTAATTACAGATGTGTAACTCAGGAGTGATTGATTTAAAAGATCTATAATCTTTCAAAATTCAAAATCACTCTTTAAATCTTTGATTTCAAAAATACATCTTTAACTCACTACGTTAAGATTGATTTTAGTCACATGGAAAAAGTTTGAGACAGTAGATACAGGATATTGTGAATTGAAAAGAGATAACATGCGCACTCTAAGAAATACAATGATGATACACAGTAAATTAGACTCTCTAGCGTTAATTTAAAGTTTAACAACCGGTCAACTGAATGAATTATCTCATACGAAACCAAAGTTTAAAAGAGTTAAAGATTTAAAAGACTGATTTAATTCTTTCGAGGAAAAAGATTTATAAATCAATGATCTCATTGGTGATTTAGTTTGCGCATCGCCACACGTAATGACGTCATCATTTTCGATCACATAACGCTCACAAAGCCCCATGACAAGAGGTGGGTCGAACAACCGTTCCACTTGGGTATACGATTGCGACAACGGTAAGCAAGTGGAATGGGAAAGTAGCGGTCCTTGTGAGTCTCTAGTGGAACATAGCCATTGTAATAATATTGTACTATTTCTACCAGTCTATTTAGTGATAAAATAATCCCACTACACGGCTCGAATACAAATCCATATGGAGCGAACGACGAAACAAAACATCCAACTTCGGCTTTGGTCTGATGCACATGTCGTAATAACTCTCTAACACTAGATTCACATTGCATTGCACGTTTTCTTACAGGATGAATGCGCATACATTGACCGTAAAATCATTCATTGTCGCTTGTAAGAAAAACGTAAAAAATGTTTGAATTTGTATTTAACTCACCCAAATTGTCGATCTCTCTCTTAATCCTCTTACAGGCGTCCTCGATCTCCTCCTGTCCAGTCAAGAACAGCAGAATATCACCGGTGATCTCTTCGCAGATGTGTATCTGTATGACAGTACGTATCGCAGCCTCTAAATAATCCCTCTCGGGCTGCGGAGTGTAGAATATCTCCACCGGATGCGTTCTTCCCGGCACGTTCATCAACGGAGCGTTGTCAAAATACTGTTGAAACTTGCCAGCGTCCAATGTGGCAGACATAATAACGAGCTTCAAGTCCGAGCGTTGCTTGATGACCTCTTTCAGTACACCCATGAGGATATCGGTGGCCAGAGTCCGTTCATGGGCTTCGTCAAGTAATATCACCCTGTATTGCTCTAGCATTGGGTCCGACATGGCTTCACGGAGCAACATACCGTCTGTCATGTATTTTAATATAGTCTGCGGTCCGGAACAATCTTCAAAACGGATGCTGTAGCCAACCTAGAATGAAAGAGGTAAGGTAAAATATGTAACCCTGAATAAGTTATAAATCCTAAACTACCAGAGAGGGCCAAAGTTTTTCTTCTCTTGTGTTTTGATATGAAGAAACAAATAATTCTCCAACAACAATATTTTAAACATTGCGGTCAAATATTTAAAGTGAAGTTTAAATTTCTTTCTAATTTAATGTCTTCAAACAACTATTGTAATAACAGAACACCCCAGACCCCAAGAACAGTGAAAGTTAAATGAATTCCGCGTCATAATAATGTTACGAGCTACACAGGACTCGAATTAAAATGCCGTTGGAATTACTATAGACTTTATTAGAACTGTACAAACACATATAAAACAGGCACAAATATGACTGAACACAGCCAGTAGAAGCTGCACGATTCAATAACAGCGCAAAGTCCGTCACTATATCGCTAATCGAAAGTACTACACACGTCTTGGTAGTATCTTAGTGGTCGCTTGACTGCCCCACCCCTCCGTTCGGCCATTGTTTTATCCTAAACTGTATAATACAAAGGGGCCCCACTGAATTAATCCGCACATCTGCCAAGCTTCGACGCAATGCAATAAAAACAAGTAAGTCGACACTAATGACGCCCATAAAACAAGTACGATAACAATTGGATGTTTTTCTTGATTGCAAACTTAAACACGAAGTAAAAAAAGAACACTGTGTAATGTATCCTGTAAGAAATAATAATGTACCATATACATAGGTAGATCAGTAATAAAATCAATTTGATCACTAAAAGTACTTGTGTGTGATTTATTAGCAATTAATCCTAATAAGAGGCTTAAATACTACACACTGAATGCAGGAAAGGCAATAAACTGTGTTTTAAGACAGCCAGGTATGCGTTATTTGTCGGTATGTAACAATAAAAAGGTAGTAATAGTACAATATGTAATGATTATTAATATACCTGTTGTCCTAATGCCACGTCCATCTCTTCGGCGACTCGCTGCGCGACAGACATGGCCGCCACTCGCCTGGGCTGTGTACACGCCACCCCTGCATAATACACAAGCAGAAGTAGCAACAAGTGTAGTTCATGACAAGTCCAACACTATGGCACAATCATTATCTTGCTTACAGCCTTTAGGTCCCGCTTATTCAGTGTGATACTGTGTTCTGATAGCTCACTTCCTCCATCACCCCATTTCAAACCCATATCCCAGTCCTCTTTCTCATCTCTCTATCGACTCCTCTTCATCATACCTCTCCAATTCTCTCATTGTCATTCAATCCCTTCTATCCCCTCCTCTTAATCTCACCCCTCCAATCCCATCCTAAAGGCTGGTAGCACACTGGCTTCACCCCTGGTGTTGGAAATGTCTACAGGCCACGAAAACCACATTTCTTCAGGTCAGGCTTCGCAATAATAAAAAAGGGTAGTCATTTGTATATTGCCTATAGTAAGAACGACATTGTAGATAGTATAGCAATGATAGCTCCCTCACTGTTGTATATTAAACTAGGATATGCCAGGAGTTCGTTCAGGGTCGCCTTGAAATTCCCGGGACACATACTAACACAGCATTTGATAAGCTAATTTTTACGCGCCAGAACAAATACCAACTGCTCCCGGGACATTTCCCGACGGAGTCCCGGGATAAAATATATTAGACATTTTATTACATTAAATTTACTATCGATCAGCAAAAAAAAACTGATTATAATTGGATTTTTTTCATCTGGCTACATTTAATTATTCCCAAGAAAATTTTCCAGTATAAAAAGTAGTGCAGAGTTTAAGTATAAGAATCAGGTGTCGAGCAGCAAAAACCGCATCACAATTGGCCCAGTAATGTTACCCAAACAAACAGACAAGAAAAAGAAAAACGTGTTCTCCATTGTTTATAGTCTGTCGGCGCACCATCGCCAAGGATAATACATTGTCAATGACACTTTAGCGAAGTGTTGCGTCTATGCTTTTGAATTGCCACGCCAATGACAGATGGACAAGTCGGGACATATTTTGGGTGTGGTGTGTGGTCGCAAGGAAGCAAGCGTGCAACAAATCCTGTTATTAAAGTGAATTATGATCCAGGAAGTTATTTGTCTTTGTTTGAAGTTTATTAATAACTAGTGAAGTGAAATTGTATTTGTGCTCATTGTAACTTTAGTTTTAATTTCAAATAATATTCAACCACGCCAAGTGCAACCATGAATATCGATGAAGGCCTTCCTGAGCTTTCAAGTCTATTCCAGATGTTTTTTTAATAGCTTTAATGTACAAACATGGCATGTTTACAAAACACGGCAGAGAGAAGAGAGAGCACAGATAGCGTTCCATTGTCTATGGTAGACAGTGAATTCTAAGTTCAGATGCAACAATCACCTTTAGACTTTCCAGCTGTGATGGCGGCAAACTCGACCGACCACTGCGGTATCTGGGTGGTCTTCCCGGAGCCGGTCTCACCGACTAACACCACACACTGGTGTGTGTTGAGTAGACGCATGAAGTCGCTCTTGTACTCCCATACGGGAAGCCCTAAGCGCCGCCGGAGGAGATCGTGGTAGCGTTGAGAGTGTGGAAGTCCTGTTGGGAAAAGCCATTTATTGGTAATAGAATAATCTATTTAAAAAAAAACTTGAACTAATAGAAATAAAACAAAGTCTGCGATCAGCGAAAACACACTGGATAAACCCAACCACTACATCAGATTTGATAAACAGCAAATCCTCAGGAAAGAGAATAGAAAATCATTTCATAAATAGCATGATGTGATGTGTGCTATTGAAAAAAAAACCACCCAAATTTCTATAGAGAAAATGGTTTGCAAGTACCACCTGTTTTATATGATTTCATATGATCATCAAAACTATTAAAACCCAAACCCAGAAAAAACCATCTACCAGATCTCAAGACACATAGAGCTCTTTCTGTTTCTTTCACGGAACAAAAACCAACTTGATTGATATTTTTTTTTTACTTTATACCCCACTCATTTTAATATTATATAAAATTATTAGAGCTAGGCATGTTCCTTGAAGAGTTGCTTGTGGTGCTTCTTTTCAAGCCACTCCGCCCGTAACTTGGGATAACAAAGTCAAATAAATTATGCGGTTATAAACATTAAAAGGTAGTTTTACTATAATAAAAGCTTATTAAAAAAGAATTTTCTCATTACAATATTTTATGTTATGTATACTTCTATAGCAATATTATAAAGATGAAAAATATGTGCTTTTGTATGTTTATAATAAATAAACTCAAAAACCAGTGCACCAATTTCAAAAATTCTTTCATCATTAGAATGCTACATTATTGGTGAGTAACATAGGCTATCGGGATACCTACTAAAACTTCAATAATGTAACCCAAAATGTAAATATAAATTGCTGTACAAAGTCAGGATGGGTCACTAGTTGTTTACTGACTCTCTGGCTCTCTCCATCATCACTCGAATATACAAACGTGTGGGCAGAGCGCCGAGACAGTCTGGTTCTGATTTTGGTCTGTGCAAATTCTCATTTTGGCTTTGGTCCGATGCACATGTCTCATAGTAGCAATATAGTGTGATTTATTGTGTAAGAATTATAATTTGTAGTTAAATATACGTATTATATATTATTATATAATATATATATTGACTTTGTCGACATGTGACCAGTTATTAACATAGAGAGATACTCTATTACTTAAATATTATACAGAAACTTACCTGTGTATGGATTGACGCCAGGGGTGCTGGTGGCTGTGGGGGGCATAGAGGTGCCTAGGGTCGCCACTGAAGTGTCTGATGACTCTCCACTGCTGCCGGACTTGGCAGCTGCAGCTGCCTTTTCCTCCCTGACAAAAAGAGACATTTAAATCACATTTACATATGGCCCATCTAAGTAAGAGCCTTTTCAGACTAGTGTTTTATAAGAGTGTACTCTATGTGACTCTTTTTCAAAGGACATACTTGTACATGTGTTGATGGCCTTACAAGCCCGTTTAAGCAAGGCTCATGTATGTAACTATTAACACGGCATCCCAGACATTTTGGTAAAAACAGAGTTTTTATTAAATCACCATGTCTGTTGCTCCTAGGTTACCAACTATTTCTGAGAAAATTATGTATTACATTTTTTAAGCAGGGAAAAATAAAGTATTTGGAAGAAAAAATGATGAATGAATGAATGAATGAATGTTCTTTATTGCATATATATACAAGTTACATATATGTATATACAATAGGAGGTCTTATCGCCGCAGGCGATATCTTCCAGACCACCTTTACACTGTTTGAAAATAATTTACCTATCATAGAACAAAAAAAATTAATTGAATTAAATGTCAAAAAAATAAAAAAGATTAAATTAAATGTCAAAAAAAAAACTAATATTGATACGCTTGTTAGATATATTTTGTGCTTGTTAGATTTTTCAATATCATTTATTTCTTCCCTTGGAGATCTTATTTTTCTGTGTTTCTAGCACACACTAATAAATTTTCATTGTCCTTAAATTTTTGGAAGCTATCTTTAGATTCCAAATTTAAGTACACAAACAATTATTTTTTTATTATATTTATAGATGTCCTGTTCCTTTCTTCTGGACTTTTAAGATTCAAAACTGAATAAACTCTTTCAGTGAAAGCTGGATTGATAATAGTTCAGTAATTATCCATTTAAGTATTTCATTTTATGCACCAGAATAAATATTGGAAATATAGTATTTCCACATACTTTATGTTTATGCAAAAGTATAAAGTCTATTTACCAAAAATAAAGTAGGATACGGTGTTAAAAAGTATGGTTAACAGGCCTAATTGGTCTATCTGTTTGGCTAGACAACATATGTCTGTGTCTCATGTTGTATACAACCTCTTCATCTTAGTTTATGGTAGTCTCCAATTTACTTAAGGCTGAGTTTATTAATATGGGTACTGTACGAATAAATATAATTTATTCGTCCAGTACCCATACAAATAGTCACATCGAATTGCTGAGTCTAGTAATACGGGTACTATACGAACAATTTATAATTATTAATACGGGTACTAAGCCCAGATAACCTCGTTCGTCCGGAGAGAGGATATTAAAAAAACCTAACCTAACCTAATTAAAGATTGAAAATAAGTATTTTAGGAAGTTCTTCCAATCCATACAAGAGCAGTACGCAAATACTCGCGTATACTTTGTAGTAACATATAAGCCGATCTTGTTCCGTAATGTACAGCGCCAGTACACATAGGGACTAATTGTGTATGTGTCGGAAAAATATTTTTGAGTGCTTATAAAAAAAATAACCACGAATGCTAAGGAGAGTGCTCCGCTTCGCTTCGCCTTAGCCTTCTAACCTATATTAAAAATGTTCAGATTTGTTCATAATAAATAAATGTGCCGTGTATCTATACCCCACCCTCATTTTAGAATTTATTTATTTATTTTTATTTTCATGTTTTCAATAATTCTTTAAAACATGTCATTAAAAAAAACCTAACCTAATTAAAAAACAAGCTAATCATCCAATTTATTCTTAATTTAATACCCGTACAAATAAAAAATAAGCTAATCATCCAGTACCCGTACAAATAGTCACTCCGTTTACTTAATATGTAGCAAATGAAATTGTATTAATTCCTCTCTTTCAAACTAATTATGTATAAAATTCGAAAAACAAAGTTCTGTACAATACTTACGTACTTAATACGTTTTTGTGTTCAAATAAATAACAAAAAGTAAGTTTTGCCAAAAACTGGTAGATAAAACACTTTACACACATCGGTTAATAAAGAAACACATTCTGATTATAATTATTTCGTTTTTATAGTTCTGATATTACACTATTGATTGAACTAGAACAGCTGAAATCCGACACAAAATGAACCTAAAAATCCAATTCAAAGAAATTATATACACGGGAAACTAGGAATTACGCCAACACGAAGAAGTTTGTGTAAGGGTAAACAGAGCGTTCTTTTCAGGTAATATAAAAGAAACAAATATAAAATCAGCAAGCATGGTTATGGAAATAAATCGTGAAATGCAGTAGCACAAACCTTTTTTTCTTGATGAATGGATCCATTACTTCAATACGCCTTTTTGACATTATGAATTCACACCATAAAAGCTAAGTTTAAATAAATACAAGAAGAAAATATCTATAAATTTCACAGAACTTTGTTCGACAGTCCGACAATCAACAAAATGGCGACAACGAAGGATTTTAATTTTTTTAAACACAATGTTTGTCAATGGTATTTTAAAGTTTTCGCGGGAAAGAGCGAATTGAGGCAATAAAGATAGAACAATATCAAAATTAATTCTTATTCTTAGGAGGAAGACGTTGTATGTACGAAGACAGCTTTACGTGCCAATAAATATTTGGCGCACCGCGTAGGCTATGCCAAAATAAATGAAAAATCGATATTATAATGACTGACACGTGAATTACATATTAGGTAGAAAAAAAAGAACGACATGTAAGAAAGAAATATGTAGATATGTAGTAGAAAATTAACATAGTTTCCTTTTCATAAAAATAGAGGATTTAAAGGCGAGTACTTGTGTTCTGTGATTTAAAGACGTAATGAGCGACGTATACATGGCCACAATAAAGTTTTTTTTTAACATAACAGGGCAACCTGACCTCTATTATTGCTACTGATTATATTACTGTCAATGTTATTTATTTTATATGCCTGTTTTACTGGCACTACTTTCGCATCAATAATTAAGGCGTGGAATGCGACTGTCCCAATAAATTAAAACTTAACTGTGTTTCTATTATTTTTTTTTAATGATATTTCTCAAATTTATCCGTGGCAAAATACACACATTGATTTTAGTTATAAGGCCGAAAAGCGATATATACATTTGTCTATGAATCATGAACTGGCATTCCGTTTTTTGTAACCGATTTTATATATATGACAGGAACGTGATATTTTAAATTAAAAATATATTCATTTAGAAAAATTGGAAATCATAGAATTAATCCGATCATATTTCTTGTTTTATTGAATTTAATTTTTATTCATTTCGAATTTTGAACTAATTAAATTATTTTTACTTTGAAATTTTGTGATGTATAATGTTCAGAAAATTACATTGACCTAATGTTAATTATAGTTTATAGCCGTGTGTGATGGAATGTATTATGCACAAACAAAAATGTCAGAACAACGGGACTACTGCGTATTTTGTTAGCGTGCTATTTGTGTTCAGTAATTGTAAATTATTACTGTAAAATTGTAAATAAAGTGTATGATTTTCTGTAACAAATATTATGGCATCCTTCTGTGAACATAATATCCTCATAAAGTGAATATAAAGTACGCGTAAAATTGTTTTGTGTGATATGCGATCGAGAAACGAAATATACTATCAAATAGGTGTTTAAACAAACGATATATGTTAAACGAAGTATATTTTACTGTTCGGATAGACGTAAGTATGACATTTATAATATTTATTTCTATTTATACCGATTCGTGATGATCGAAATCCACTTGATTTCTTCAAGATGGCGTCATATTTAGTTCATGTGTTACATTTGTTTTTGTTGCTTTTTGTCGTTTTATGTTAATTTTAACCGGCGTAACGTTTGTAGAAAACCTAAATTGCCGGAATATATATCCATATATTTCATTATGACGTAAAGTTATCAAAATTAGGAAGGTTAATGAACTTGTTGAAACACGTCCAAGATTTGTCATTCATAAAAAACTGATTGGTTCACGTCACGTGTCTATTGTTCGTCGTAGAGTTCAGGGTTCGGTGCTCAGGTTGTGTATATAGTCCAAAAACGTGATTTTGTGTTTATAATGTTATTCAAAAGTACTGCAATTAGGTATATGTTCGTCCTGGACTTGATTCCTGTTCCAGGGACGGTAAATTTTAATTGAACATTAATTTATTGCACAGACGAAGTAGTTTTACAATTATTGTGTGCGTTGTAGCTACTGAAGGAGCATTTTGGGCATTGTTAGTTGTAAGAGAAACCTTTTTTTTGTTGCAGGAGTTCAGCAGACAGGCAGACGGCCCACTTGATTGAAAGTGGTTACCATCGTCTATGGACATTTGCAACACCAAAGCTGCTACAAATGTGCTGCTGTTCTCCTAATGGAGACTGGAACCTGGTCACTAATGCCAGATCACAACTCAAGGTTGTTATGGCGAAATACTTTAGACTAGGGGTGATAGCCATCCAGTCCGGTAAATGCCCTACCACCTGGCTATGGGTTGTTTGGTCACCTTTTATGATAGGCTGTCAGGCTGCAAGAAATTGTATTTTTTCTGTGTTCCTGCATGCATTAAAGACTGCCCCTCTAAGTCATTACTATAAAAAATTTCAAAAGTATATTATATAGCATTTAATTATATATATATATTTCATCTTGTATATAAAATTCTTGTGTCACAATATTAGTTACCATAGTCCTCTGAAACGGTTTGACCAATTCTCATGAAATTTTGTGTGTATATTGGGTAGGTCTAAGAATGGGACAACATCTATTTTTCATCCCCATAAATGTTAAGGGTAGTCCACCCCTAAATATAAAAAAAAATCTTTTTCCCATTACAAATACATACAACCCTAAATTTTCAACCCCCTACAATCAACCCCTATTTTTTATTTGTTAAATATCAATTGAAGCTTTTCCTGCGGACAGCTACTTAGTATATATAGCATTTAATTGTCACTTCTTTTAGTTATAAGTATTTCATCTTTGGTATTTTTTAATTTAGCAGGCGATTTGTTATATATTCCAAATGAGTAATGTATTTGGGTAAAGTAATATATTAATTAGTTTGCCATTATGCAGTCCAGTGTCTGGGCTTGGCCCCAGAGTAGTTCATTATATATTACCCATAAAACAAGGGCAAGTTACAAAACTCCTTTTTGGAGTATTTCTGAATAAGTTCTTAAAAATATTTTATCCATGCAGGAGCAGAGATAGAATCCTAATCCCTGTTTCAAGTTGGCCTGTAGAGCCGACCATAGTTGGGTGATAGGGTATTTGCCTGTCTGGATGGCTACCACCCCTGGTCTAGTGTATGCCTTCATAACAACCTTGACTTGTTTTCTGACATTAGTGGTATATATAGGTGGTATAGTGGTCAGGTTTGAATACCCCTTTGTCACCAGCAGAACATTGGTAGCATGTTCTTTTAGTACTGGAGGCATGCATTTATGCATATCCTTTCTACATGCAGGAATGGAAAAAGAATACTAATTCCTGTGTTGGGGTGGCCTGATGTAAGAGGCGACAAAACATCCCACAGCCAGGTGGTAGGGCATTAGCCTGACTGGATGGCTAGCAACCCTGGTCTAGAGTATGCTGCCATAACAACTTTGAGTTGTGTTCTGGAATCAGTGGCCAGGTTCCAGTTTCTCCTTCATGGCCAGCATGGCAACCACTTCCCATCACAGTTTGGCCATCAGCCTGTCTACTGTACTTGTGCTGTAAAACAAAAATGTCCTTGGGCCTGGGAAGGTCACCAAGGGTTACGTGGAACCCATGACTGCCATTGTTACATGCAAGCCTCTGGTTATTTGAAATTTGCAATTTGCATTGAAATTTGCAAGCATTGAATACCAGATTTTCTACGAAACCTTCCAGTGTCCATCCACACTATAATGAGGCACCATGGTACCATAACCATAGGTATGATTGCTGTAACTCCTTGATTTAAGTTGACAAGGAGGGGTGTCCTTGGAACCAGAACACCCAGAATATTGTTACTGTCGCAATAATGATATACTAAGAATTCATAATGTGATAAATCTCTATAAATTACTTTCAAAATATAAATGTTATAGAGAAGATAGTATAAAGGGCTGGAGCGAGTAGCTATGTAAGTGCCGTTTTGTCAATTCAACTCTACTGTGCAGAATCTGTCTGATTATGCTGTTGCCATATGTACATCCTTACAGTGTATGGCGCACCATGGTGACTGGAGCACCACATTCATTGTAGACTGCTTGGACTCTCACCTCACAATCTACAAATGCAACCTAACAAATATGCAATGTGTCATTGCAAAGATGTGCGTGTGGGTGTTTTATCATTTAATGTGCACACCACCATCAAAACACTTGTGATGTTGTGATTGTGTGAAATCTATAGCCCTGGTTGTCTGGAAGAGATCTCTCTAAAGCAATAACCCATTGTTCCTGCCTTTACTATTTAATGTCAATGCTGTAAATTGTTGATTTAACATGTATGTGGTGAACAATAAAGTGTTTTCTCTTCTATTCTATCATAAACCTGACTGCGAGGCCATCTATTTGGCTTAATGTTCTATCCTTGGGAAGGAACAGCACTCTTTCCAAATTTAAATTCAAATATTTCAACAATGCATATACAGAATGCCTTGAAAATGTAACAAACAAACTAACATTCCCATTTGCATTAGTAGCGATGGAGGACACTAAAATTTGTTAATATAAAAAAGTCATGCAGAGTTATATTTAAAAACACAATATAGCAGTAATTAGGCAGTTGGCCAGTAATTACATTGTCTATATCTGTCCATTAGGAGTAATTGAGACAATTACTGCTAATCTACTGGGCCATTTCTGATGATATGACTTGATAACTTTGTGAGTCAACAATTAGTTATTATGCTTTATTGTTATGTATGTATACATAGCAAATATAGGTCTTTGTGGTTGGCCTATCTAATGTTACTTTGTTTTAACCATTTTGAATTTCGCATGCATTAGAAAAATTGAGTGTGCTAGTGTGATTAAATAGGACCTACACAACACTTGACAACACAACATGTTTGAAATGTCAACACATGATGAAATTTGTTTTTTTTTTTATCATGGGAGTTCAGCAGACAGGCAGATGGCCCACTTGATGGAAAGCGTTTACCATCGCCTATGGACATTTTACAACGCACTAATCTCAGGAACTACTGGCCTGATTTGAAAAATTCCTTCAGTGTTAGATAGCCCATTTATCGAGGAAGGCTATAGGCTATATCATCACGCTAAGACCAATAGGAGCGGAGCACCAATGAAGAATGTTTAAAAATCGGAGGGTTTTGTAAACAAATTCCACTGCACAGCTATTATAAGATACTAGCGACCCGCCCCGGCTTCGCACGGGTGCAATGCTGATACAAAATTAAATACACTACAGAAAAACTATGAACGTTGTATATAAAAACATAGCGGCCCGCTCCGACTTTGCACGGGCATCACTACATAGAAACCTCTAAAATTAGCAATGTTGCCTTAGTATATGATGCATGTATTATACATATAAACCTTCCTCTTGAATCACTCTATCTATTGGAAAAAACCACATCAAAATTCGTTGGGTAGTTTTAAAGATTTAAGCGCACATAGGGATATAGGGACAGAAAAGGCGACTTTGTTTTATACTATGTAGTGATTTATGTTTGTTGCCGAATTTAAGAAGAAATATGTGAATGTGTGAAATGTTTTGACCTCTACACAGTTGCTTAAAGATGTTCAATAATATTAAATTAGCACTTATATTCAACAACATTTGTCTTTATTTTGGTAGATTTATGAACATGTATAATTAAGGTCATAAGCTTAGTGGCTAAAGTACCTCTCTTTATAGTTAGGTTATTTTATTATTGGGTTTTATAGTAACACAGTGGCTTGATTATACGTAACGACGTAACGTAACGAGTATAGTGGCGAGACAGTGCTCTCGGCTAAATACTTGGTGCATATATTAGATCTTTACCTATGAAATTGGAGATTTTTATGATAATTTTAAAATATAAAAATTTTGGTATTTTTTTATTTCAGCTAATCAAAGTACTGGCCCAAATTATCTACACAATTTTGCCATTTTGATGGCAGTTTGTTTATCCCTTTAGTGTAGAAGTCTGCCGGACGGGAAGCGATGAAGTCAGCGAAAGCGTTTTGTACTGCCTCTCGGGTATAGATTTTTTTCCCACTTAAAAAAATGTCTAAATTTTGAAAAAAGTATGAATCTGTTGGGCTAAGGTCCGGTGAATACGGTGGGTGACGGAGAGTATGTAAGTAAGTCGTGAAACGTGAAGAGGGTATGTAAGTCGTGGAGAAGCAATGGGGAAAAGCGATTGACTAGTCTTGGTTGTTGAATTGCGAGCTTCTCAATCATTGTTTACAATTATTGGCAATAGACATCTGCCGTCACCGTTGTGCCATTCAGTAAGAAGCTGTGATGTAAAAGTCCGGCACTGGTCCACCAGACAGTCACCATCATCTTCCTATGAGTAATCTTTTTTTTAACACACTGATTAGGTGTTGTACCAGGGTCCATCCACTGAGACGAACGCTTACGGTTGTCGTACAGGATCTACTTTTCAACGCAGGAAACAATTCGATTAAGAATTCCCTCGTTTCTATGCCCATTCAGTAGTGCTATGCATGCGTCGACGCGTAAATCTCGCTGTAGGTTGCTTAGTTCGTGTGGCACCCACTTATCTGACTTTTTTATCTTTCCGATTTGACGCAAGTGCCTCAATGTTATTTTGACACTAACTCCATGGCCCGCAGTAAGCTCAGCCGTAGATTGAGTTGGATCCACTTCCACTATCGCCTTCAATTCGTCTTTGTTCACAATGGTTACCGGCCGACCGCGAGGTTCGTTCTTGAACTCAAAATTTTCGGATTTAAAGCGATTGAACCAATAATGGACCGTATTGATGCAAGCAGTATTAGGCCCGTACACGTCGTTAATGTTTCGTGTTGTTTGCGCAGCGGTATTTCCACGTAGGAACTCATATTCGAAAATTGTACTTATTTTCAGTTTATCCATGGCGCCAAAAACTACCACAATCTCACAAAAACAAAAAACTATCTAAAAACAAATGACTGAATTTGAAAGTAAAATAACATATCTTTCAAATAAGATTTATTTGAATTTTGAGTTACGCGCCAATCCAAAGATAATTAAATCTGAAAACGCTGGTTATAGAATCTCCAATTACATAGGTAAAGACCTATTATAAATACTTTGACCAGCAGATCTGCGATGACTAGACGTATGCAGCTGACGTACTTACTAATTCTTAATCTTCTCGATATTGTTGCGGCGGAATAATAGTAAAAAAATACTATTAGCACCAGCAGAAACCGCATTGGTCAAAATAAATATTGAAAATGTATCAAAATTCAAACATTTATTTCGCGAGTTTTCACTTGAATTGATAGAATGACGTTATCGGCCAAACTTACGATCGAGACGATAGTGCTCGACGATTTTGACGGTATAGCTATAGCAGAAATGGTCCTCTAGTCTAAAATACATCTTCATCCTAGCTTGATAAGTTTTATTTCTCACTTGCAGATGGTAGTTCGCTGGGTGAACATCTCATTGTCAAGATAATATACAACATCGCAATGGGCCAACAGACATCTAGGAAAAGTGAGTACTACATATTCTTTCCATACTTAATGTTAAAAACATATTTTGTTATAAGTAACCACCTAATATTGTAATAATGTGTTTACTAATCGGATATAAAAGTGAGCGTGCATAGCTTCGAAATATCATTCTCTCCGTGACATAGGTCGTATACACATGTCACAATAGCGCTCTAGGCTAGCTATTTTTTATGCGAGAATCATGTATAATATAAAATTCTAAACATGCTATGTCTGTACATTGAAGCTATTAAAAAAAACCAACTGGAATAACTAACTGTATAAACGATGCACGTAAAAGCTACTGGGCCGATTTTGGTGCAGTTTTTGCCGATCACCAGCAAATATTCAGACTTAAAGTTGCGCTAATTTTTAGCCTGGGAATCTTGCTGAAATTTTCCCGGGAGCGGTTTTAAATTGTTCGTGTGCATAACAATTAACTTATTTTGACACCGTTTTCACTAAAACGATAGCTAAAACAATGTATCGTATTTTTAATGCTGCGGTACTTTGTGTCCCGAGAAGTGGCGAGCGTAAGAATGTTCGGCGGATATCCACACGTATTGGATGAAGTAGCAACTCATAACCCGATCGGGCACCGGCTTTTGTTTCAAAATGTCCGATAAGATTTTTTCAACAGCGGTGTAGTCGGCGCATGCATCATACGCATCAACTGACAAGCACTTGACGATTATTTTTCAATTTTAGGTGGGGAATGCACTTGTGGCTGCGGCGCCTGGGAGAGGCGTCGCTACGCCGACTCCCCCACCAGCGTCCATAGATACGTCAGCGCCGTCACCGATAGGTATGGCCAGGGACCTATTCCTCTATTTCGCAGCAGAATAATAGTAGAAACAAATTAGAGTTACCTTTTCTTTTATTGCATGAATTCAGCAGATAGACAGACGGCTTACCAGAAAAGCGGTTACCATCGCCTATGGACGTTTGCAACACCAAAGGTGCTACAAATGCGCTGCTGCTCTCTTAAGGGAGACTGGAACTTGTCACTAATGCTGGAACACAATTCTAGGCTGTTATGGTGGCATGCTCGAAACCAGTCGGGCTAATGCCTATCCTGGCTGTGGGTTCTTTTGTCGCCTCTTATGACAAGCCGCCCCAATGCAGGAAATTTTATTTTTTCTCCATTCCTGCATGGGTAAAAAATTTACACTAAAAGAAACAGCGTTAGCCAAAATGAAGAAAGAGTAGAGTGGATTGCCACGAGCACGCCATTGGGATTAATAGAATACCGAAATAGTTACTGAAGAGTTCGATGAGACAGTAATAGCAGAATTGGGTCCCGGATAGGCGTGTGTAACTCTTTACTGAGCCGGCTCATCGATCCAAAACATTTAGGTGTTCCAAAAGATTGGAACATCAACAATGTTTCAAATGCTTCATTTGGATCTGGAACATCCCGATCTCTCTGATTCTCTGTTCAGCGCGATCATGTCGCTTGCGTGTGAGTGAGACCGACCAGAGCATAATGAATCACAGAGGAACAAGAGTAGCGAGAGAGTGGGAAAACAGTAAAATAAACAATAAGAAATCGGTTTTATTAATGATCTCACAATTTGTAATTTTTTTCAAATATTACTATGAATATTCATCTTTGTTTCAACCTTAACTCCGTCTGCCTCAATATGCCCGCGACACGACATATATATATCTGTATTTAATCTTTGACAAGACTGACTCGATTTTTCGAATGAAACCGCAGCCCGTTTCTCAGCCATTCCACGACGTACCATAACAAGACAACATGGTTTTATATCTTTGACTCGATGTTCCAAATGAAACATAGCAGTGACTGGAACATTTTACTGTTCCAGATACAAATGTTCCAATCGCACAAATGTGACATTTCTCCCACGCCTAGTCCCAGATAACCATATTCTTAGGAATCCGAGATAACTGCAAAATAACCGTTGATATTTAGCTGCTAAAAGACTACGTCTGATTATCAGTCTAGAAAAGTATTGCATAAATTGTGTCATACTCCCCGAAGTACCTGCGCACTAAATCAATTTTAGTAGAGCACTATTTTTCAATGGCTACTTACTAGATTTAATATAGTTTATTTTTCATGTCATAGACTGGCTTGCCTTCTCTGCGCAAAATAAAATTGCCGATCGGAATTCGGTAGTTGACAATTTTTAAGGAAACAGGTTTATTTTGAGCCCTATGGTCTATTTTAGTCAAACGTGGTAAGTGCATCCACTACAATATTTATATTTCAGCAATAAAGCAACATTAACATATTTAATTTGATGATGATGATGATGTAGCCGTTTGTTCCGAGCTAGTTTCTCTTTGTTAATCTCATGCTTTATAAAATGTCTCTTAGCTCGGTGTGTCGCTTGACATAGGCCTCCTCCAACTGCTTCCATTGCTGCCTGTCTGCCGGGACTCTTGTCCAATATGGTCCCAGGGCCAGGCGAAGATCATCTTCCCATCTTCTTAGCGGACGTTTTCGTTGTCTTGCACCATCCCTTGGATACCATAATGTCACCTGTTGGCTCCATATTTAATTTAGCAATTTTTATAAATATTTTGACATTTCGTCACAAAAACGCGCCACGCTGTCATGGTGTATCGCATGACGTCACAGCGTGCAAAACGAGCATCTGTTTCATTGAAGTGTCATTTGAAAAGTCGTTGACAACTTGTTGTGTTTTGCACACTATGACGTCACGCACTCTGATCGGCGTTCATTGTCACGTGGCTAATGGCTGCAATATAACAATTTTATTTCTCACATATATCAATGAATATTTAATATTTTAGTTAAAACAATTTATTTTTGTCATATTTAGATCGTAATCTACGATATATATTAGAATCAGCCTATATTTTTAATACTGTCAAATACCGAATTATAAGTCGTGTAAAACTGAACATCTTAAATTTAATCACAGAAATGTATGAATTGTTATTATAACTTTGTATGTCTCTGTCCATGAACTATAAAAATGGCCTGAACTTTTTTAGGGCTCGCGTGGACCCATGGGAAGGCCAACACGTAGAGGCCCCTTGACAAATTTGATGTAAAAGTAGCGTGACACTGACTGGCGATTATCCCTGTCTACGCTATAATAATGCACCCAAGGACAAGCCCCGGCCAGTGTAGGAATATTGTAGGGAATGAGAACAAAAGGTACTGGGCTATTGGGATGAACCGTTAGTGAAACTAGGGCGTCGCAGTGATTAGGGAACATGGAAAAACGAGCAGACGGTGACTTGGCACTTCCTGCATGGCTCCCTAGAAATGCCATAGAAGACAGGGGTAACATGGATGTGAGTGGCAAAGGGGTGTCGTGAGGTGGGCTGCAGGTTCACAGAAGCTACTTCTGACGTTATGCCTTGTATCACTTCCACCCTTGGAGTTTGAGTGTTAGCTCTAGCGATCTCCACTCCGTACCTGCTGGCTAAGGCAATCACGGAGGCGGGTCCAAGGTGTCGCTTTAAAGACCCCTGCGGGTTTAGTATTGCCATTTTTGTCACTTCCCTAGCGAATGAATTGTTTGTTTTTATTTGAATTTGCTACGACTGGCGACACAGGTGGAGTGGGCGGGAGTGCGCGTGCCGCCGCCGCCGCTGGCGCCGCGCGGCCTGCGTCTGCACCGCCTACAGGCGCATCAGCGACGCCTGTCGCGACGACAGGTATCTCATAAATAATTACATACATACATACATAACTTCACGTCAGGTCCCTTGCGGGGTAGGCACGAACAACAGAGCGCCATTTAGGCTTATTCTTACACACCTCATTCGCTTCTTTGACATTCATAGTTCTTGTCATGCACGCTCGTCTGTTCTTGAGGCTCCTGACATCACCTTCTGCTAGTACACGATCAATTTGATCATGGAAGGTGTGATAAATAATTGTTTTGATAAAAAAAATTAATAACAGCAAATTAACTTCCTACTGCTGGGCAAGAGGCTTTCCCACTTTTGTGCGAATAGACTACTCACAAAACATGTCCTGATTCTTGATGATATTTGCTGACACTAAGCTGTGCACGATACCTTAAAATGTCTACACTGAAGGAGATCTATAAACTGCCCCAGTTTTGTCAGTCTTGACATTTTTTTTAATTTTATTTTATTGTACAAGTTCAAAGTAGACAGGCAGACGGTAGACCCGGTGGAAAGTGGTTACCATTGTCAAAGGTGCTACAAATGAGCCGCTGCTCTCTTAAGGGAGACTGGAACCTGGCCACTGATGCCAGAACACAACTCGAGGATGTTATGGGGGCTATACTACCATACTATAGATCAAGGGTGGCAGCAGGTGGTGGTGGTATCCACATTGGTAAATAAATACTGTACCACCTGGCTGTGAATTAATTTGTCCTTCTTATGACAGGCCAGCTCCACACAGAAAATTGAATTCTTTTTCCGTTCCATAAGAAATATCGTTGTTACAGCTTAAAAAAAACCTCAATTTGATAAGCCCAATACGAAAAAACTAAAGATAGGATTTTTAAAGTAAATTGGCTAATGCCCCCGCATAGGGGGTCTGAGGTATCAGTTCATTTTGAAAAAAGGGTCTCTAGTCCAAAATATTTTGGGAATCCCTGGCCAATAAGCTGTCATGGTTTGAATCAATTGTTAATATTGATAATTTCAGTAGACTGGCGGCGGTGCTTACGTTGGGTGCGAGAGATCTCAGGAGGGAGCTGGACGCGATTGTCATAAACACAGGTCTGTGGCTAGAAGAGAGTTTTGTCCTATTTCACTTTAGAGATAAACATACTATGTCTTTCTAGAGAGATTTATATATATTCCAGAATTTTCTGTGCTATTACACTCTAGATATTTCTGTCCTATTTTACTTTAAAGATAAACATACTTTTTCCTCCTTGAGAGATTTGTGTGCTATTACATTACAGAATTTCTGTGCTATTACATTCTAGATATTTTTGTGCTATTACATTCAAAATATTTCTGTTCTATTTCACTTTAAAGATAAATATACTATTTCTGTCTAGAGAGGTTTGTGTGCTATTACACTCCTGAATTTTCTGTGCTGTTACATTCAAAATATTTCTGTCCTATTTCACTTTAAAGATAAATTTACTATTTCTGTCTAGAGAGGTTTGTGTGCTATTACACTCCTGAATTTTCTGTGCTGTTACATTCAAAATATTTCTGTCCTATTTCACTTTAAAGATAAATTTACTATTTCTGTCTAGAGAGGTTTGTGTGCTATTACACTCCTGAATTTTCTGTGCTGTTACATTCAAAATATTTCTGTCCTATTTCACTTTAAAGATAAATTTACTATTTCTGTCTAGAGAGGTTTGTGTGCTATTACACTCCTGAATTTTCTGTGCTGTTACATTCAAAATATTTCTGTCCTATTTCAGTTTAAAGATAAGTTTACTATTTCTGTCTAGAGAGGTTTGTGTGCTATTACACTCCTGAATTTTTTGTGCTGTTACATTCTAGATATTTCTGTCCTATTTCACTTTAAAGATAAATTTACTATTTCTGTCTAGAGAGGTTTGTGTGCTATTACACTCCTGAATTTTCTGTGCTGTTACATTCAAAATATTTCTGTCCTATTTCACTTTAAAGATAAATTTACTATTTCTGTCTAGAGAGGTTTGTGTGCTATTACACTCCTGAATTTTTTGTGCTGTTACATTCTAGATATTTCTGTCCTATTTCACTTTAAAGATAAATTTACTATTTCTGTCTAGAGAGGTATGTGTGCTATTACACTCCTGAATTTTTTGTGCTGTTACATTCTAGATATTTCTGTCCTATTTCACTTTAAAGATAAATTTACTATTTCTGTCTAGAGAGATTTGTGTGCTATTACACTCCTGAATTTTTTGTGCTGTTACATTCTAGATATTTCTGTCCTATTTCACTTTAAAGATAAATTTACTATTTCTGTCTAGAGAGTTTTGTGTGCTATTACACTCCTGAATTTTTTGTGCTGTTACATTCTAGATATTTCTGTCCTATATCACTTTAAAGATAAACATACTATTTTTTTCTAGAGAGGTTTGTGTGCTATTACATTTCAGAATTTCGGTGCTGTTACATTCTAGACATTTCTGTTCTATTTCGCTTTAGAGATAAACATAGTACTTCTTTCTATTTAAATTTATATATGATATGATTCTAGTGTTTTCTGTACTAGCGACTTCTGTCGCTTTAGATATCGGTGTTTTACTTCTATGTGGAGATTAGTGTGCTTATTTATTCTAGACATTTCTGTTCTATTTCATTTTAGAGATTGATGTATAATTTCCATGTAAAGATTAGTGTGTTTTTTTTACTTTCTTTCTATCATTACTATAATTTTGGTGTGTCACTCGTATATTTCAGATGGTGATACGACGAGAGAGAACGGCGAGGCCACCGCCGAGGTCTACGTGCTCTCCGTGGCTCCCAGAAAGTGAGTCAAAACGTATTTTATGCCTTCGGGGGTATATCGAGGGCATTATAACAAATGGGCGTAAACACAAAAATGAAATTTTTTTGTTGTTCACTAAAATCTATGCATGTTACAATTTAGAAAGTCTTACCAGTATACAAGTGTACCAAAATAGAAGGCTAATCCAAAATTCAGTCTTGTACAATGAACTAGTTTTGTTTTATTCACAATTTTGTCCCTTGTGTAAAATTGCACTTTTGTCTGTACGCCCATTTGTTATGAAGCCCTCGATATCAACCGTAAATTTTTTGCCATGCAACTAATGCACACTTTGTATGTACCCAATCATACTTTTAGTATGCATTTTAGGTGATTTCTCCGTTAATTGAGGGCCGATTTTCAACATGTTTTTTTTTTTTTTGTAAAAAACCGACTTCAAACAGAAAAACAAAAAATAAATAAAAGACTTATTTCTACAATCTTGAAGTCTTGAAGTCGTCGGTGCTATGTAACACATAAAAAATATTATATTTGTCAAATGTTAATGTTGTTTTATTGTTTTACTTCGCACCAACTTCAAGATGTAGAAAAAAGTTTTTTTTTTTTCATTTTGAAGTTATTTTTTTAAACAAAAATATTCAGTAATACTAAGGTAAATTAGCTTGGAGACCTTTTTCGTTTTTGCGTTTGTAATATTGTACGGTCAGCATATAAATAAAGTTTTTATATATCTTTATGGTGAGGTACTTAATATGCAACAAATGTTATTGAACATCATTTTTAATACTTAATTTCAAGTAAATTTAAATTTTAAATTTGTGGTCTTGCAGATATATACAAATGCTACTGTAAACGCAAAAACGTCTCGAAGCTATTTACCTGTTGTACATGATTGAATTATTGCATGAAGGGAGGGAAGTTGGTAGTATTTAAAAAAATCAAAAAAAAACAGTAATAGTACTGTACAGTATTGGATAATCGCATTGGAGAAGTCGATTTTATCTTTATAAAAAAATCAAATTCAAAAGTTTTTATTCAAAGTAAGTTCCACTGGAGAACACTTTTTGAAAGTCATAAATTACAATATTGGATTATTGCATGGGAGGGGGGGTTGTTTGTCGGAGAAGTATATTTTGAGTCTTTAATAAAATAATAATTTTGAATTAGTACACGATTTAATGCATGCCCCTTGGGTCGATATTGATATGGGTAAACAATGTGTCATAATTGGTATATTTGTTTGTCAGTGCCGAAGGTGAGTCTGCGCAGGAGAGGCGAAGCGAGCTGGCGCAGCCCAACGACGGATCCATAAAACTGCACCCGCACTTCCAGGTATTGTTGCCTTATTATTAATATATTAGATATACGTAATACATAGAAAATAACTAAAATCCAAGTCCCTAGTGTGACATCACATATGCATACAATTTTTACATCAAGAAATTGTTAAATTATATATAACAGAAGTTAAATTTTAATTCGTAATTTGCACACTCTATTAAAACCTTGCAAAATATACACGGGCTTAAAGCAAACTTTAGAAAGTATATACGATGATATTGTTACGAGTGCGGGACTCGAATTAAAATGCAGCTGAAATTTATTAGAACTATACAAACACGTATAACACAGGTATAAATATAACTGGACGCAACCAATTTAAATTGCATGATTCAATAACACTCGCAAAGTCTGTCACAATATAGCTTATCGAATGTACACATTTGGCCCGTATCGTAGTCGTCGCTTGACTCCCCACCCCTCCGTTCGGGCGTTGTTTAATACTAAGCTCTACAATACAACAATCGACCGCGTGGACTGGATTTTCCAACAAAACGTAATCTGCGGCCATAAAGGAGTACAATAACAATAGGATGTTTTTGTGACAAATTTTAAACACAAAGTAAACAAAAGAAGTCCAAATGCGGAAAAGGTAACAAACCGCAAGCGTGAATTCACTTTTTCGGCGAGTAACAATATGGGGGTATTAGTATTTGTTTCTGTCACGAAAAAGCGTTACGGCCGCGTGGAGGGGGTAGAAGGTATATGGCGCGGTGAGAGGCGGCAGCGGCGGAGGTTACCTCCGCGGTTTGTAAGTACATATATATTTATTGTCAAACTAATTTTGTTTAAAAAAATTTTTTTTGGTTTTTTTGGAATGTTTTTTATTGAAAAATTATTTTAACAAATTTTTATTGAATTTTTTTTGTTTTTTTTTTCTGTGATTATAATTTTGTTTTGTAAATATTTTTCTGTTTGATATATTTTTGTTAAATATTTTTTGAAACAATGTTTTGCAATGTATTTCTTGAAGTTTTTTTTTAAAGAAGAAATTATTGAATTATTATTTTTTTGGAGATATTTTTCTATTAACATAATTTTATTTTAATTATTTTTAATATTGTTTAATAATACAAATGCTTTAATTGAAATATACCTAACCTGAATAAATCATAGTTTTCAGTAAATATGCGAAAAATCGAAATGTGTCCTGGAACACGTAGAAGTGACATTTGATTGTTAACGTACTTGTCCAATTTGAAAACCTGCCGGAAAAGTTAGAATTTTGCTGCGATCCGTTTTTCCACTTGTCCGTTGAAGTTTCACTTGTACTATGTGTCTCAGCACAAATTTCGATTTTTATTGAAGTGACAACTTCTAATGGGAGGGTAAACCGCTTCGTTACGTAACGCGTTACGGCGCCAGCCTGTCTGGCTTCCTTTTCTCTCACGCAAGTCATCACTACTGTCGGACGTCCCGAGACGCATACGTTTTTTTTTCATTTGTTTATAAACTCGCTTTTTAATTTTAAATTAATTTTCACATAAGTATTTGGTTATCTGATAGTGCTAGTCGTATTTTCTTTGTTTTTTGTGTTTGTTTTGTCCAACCGTGAGTTAGTGTAACGGCCCTAGAGGAAGATTAGCGCTGGTTGAGTTAACCAGCATCACGCTGAGTTAGGACCGATTTAGAACTTCTCTCACCTCCGATATTGCCGCGAGAGCTCGCTTCCGGTTCGTCCCTCGAACTCTGCTAGCTACATTCCTCCTTCACTTAACTGACCACTCAACTTGTCACTAAAATCACCACTATACTCGTCAGTGTCTTCCTTTAAACTCTTCTTCCAACTCTTTCCGTATCGCACTCGTCGCTGTCTTGCACTGAACTCAACTCTCTACTGCCCGGTAGGCGCGCCTTACGCTGTTTATATACCCGGAAGAATTTTCTGGAACCCATCTGTCTATCCCTCTTTCTTCCTTCCCTTCCTTCGGGAACTTTCGTTTATACATCTATCCCTTTCTAACATCTATCGATCTCTGTCTTTCGTTCATCGTCTCCCCCTTTCTAAATATATTCGTCCTTGTCTTTTCCTTCTAGAATGTTCTAGTTTCTTCTTAAAGTTCAAAACTAACTATAGTAGAGTAATTTTCTCCGTGCAGTTTAGGTTATAAATAATCGGAGCGGTGAAGCGAGTATTTCGCTCTCTCTTCCACTCACGGGCCTTATGGGCGGCCATAGTGATGCGCATTATTGTTATCGATAGTATATTTAGTTTTGTCATTTTGTGGATTAGTGATATAAATGAAAGAAAAAAAAGATAAAACAACTTATTTATTAAAATAAGAATAATAATGATTTAAAATAAATTATTAATTAGGTATTAAAAAAATATAAGTGCTAAAGTTTAGAATGTAACAAGTTATATTAAAAATAAATAGAAATACTTTTCTAAATTTAATACTAACAGCAAAAAAGATAATAATGATTTTTATAAGAATGATAATCATTGTTTGATAAGAATGAGTTATTATTGTTAATAGCGTTGCGCACCGCCCTAGCCGGGCTGAGGCCGAGTTTGATTTATGACCCAAATTGCACGGAGAAAATAATTCTAGTACAGATGGCTCCACCATCATTCGCCACGATATGTACAGGATATTAATGTGTATTTCTGTTTGTTCGAAGGTGGTTTGCGGCGGCGAGTTCCGCGCGCTGCTGTTGCGTGCGCCCGCGCTGCCGCAGGCGCAGCTCCCGCACACGAAGGTCCATACACAGGTGAGAAGAATATTGTTACGAGTTTGTGGGACTGTTAGAATTATTATAGAGTTTATTAGAACTATACAAACACAAATATAACTGGATACAATGAGTTCGCAATGCACGAATCAATAACACGCGCAAAGTCCGTCAGTATATCGCTTATCGAATCTAAGTTTGCTCGTATCGTAATCGTTGCTTGACTACCCCTCATCGCATTGGGCCATTGCTTTATAATGTAACGATCCATACCTGGCAAGTTTCGACGCAATACAATAACAGCAAGGATTAGTGCGACACTAATAAAATAAGTACAACACAATAGAATGTTTTTACATACATACTTAACTTCACACCAGGTCCCTGGCGGGGTAGGCACGAACAACAGAGCGCCACACAGGTCCATTCTTACACACCTCACTCGCTTCTTTGACATTCATAGCTCTTGTCATGCACGCTCGTCTATTCTTGAGGCTCCTGACATCACCTTCTGCTAGTACACGATCAATTTGATCATGGAAGGTGTGTCGTGGCCTTCCGCGACTTCTGCATCCATCCACTTTTGCATTGTATATCTGTTTAGTCATTCTTTCATCATACATTCTTTCCACATGCCCGAACGTTTTCAAGAATGTTTTTCTTAATTCTAAACACAAAGTAAAAGAAATCCGAAATGCGGGTAGGTAATAAAATGAGCTTCACGACGGGCAGGTGTGCGTTTATCTTCGACGGCATGTAACAGTAGTATAAAGTTTTTTTTTTAAATATTTTGTGTACTATAAAATAGTGTGTGTTTGTGCGTCAGGTGGACTACATACACTGCCTAGTGCCAGATTTGCACGAGATCACGGCCTGCTCCTTCTACTGGGGCAAGATGGACAGGTACGAGGCGGAGAGGCTGCTCGACAATAAGCCCGAAGGTGAATTGCACATGCCATACAGTTACACATATCAACTCACGCTTTCGTTCTTTTACTCAGTCGCTAATTGTTTAAAACTTATTCATAGAGGTCGCTGGTTCATATCCGGCTCGAAGGACCATGTTCAAAACTTTAGATAATTTCTGCAGACTGTAACTTGTTTAACTGGTGTATGCGGGTATATCTATATAAAATGAAAACTGCACTTCCCTTGGACTGTATTTTGTATTAATTTTAATCAATGCAAAATATAAAAATCGTCTTTAGACGATTTTTATATTATTAGACACATGATTTTATTATAAAATAATTAGGCATACAGCCATTGTCTATGTAGGTTTCCTACATAAATTATGTTATTTACTCACTAACTGGCTTGCTTACCAATTCACTCGCTTACAATTGCCATACACAACGCGGTTCTGGTACCTACGCTCACGTATGGAAGCGAGAGTTGGGTATGGAACAGAGAGCATGAAAGTAGAGTAAACGCGGTCGAGATGCGAGCACTGCGCAAAATCTGCGGAGTGACAGTAATACCGAAGTATGAAAGAGAGTTGGTCCGAAAGAGAGTGTCGGGGTGAAGGTAAGGAAAGTAATGCTCCGGTGGTCCGGGCATGTGGAAAGAATGTATGATGAAAGAATGACTAAACAGATGTACAATGCAAAAGTGGATGGATGCAGAAGTCGCGGAAGGCCACGACACACCTTCCATGATCAAATTGATCGTTTATTAGCAGAAGATGATGTCAGGAGCCTCAAGAACAGACGAGCGTGCATGAAAAGAGCTATGAATGTCAAAGAAGCAAGTGAGGTATGTAAGAATAAGCCTAAATGGCGTTCTGTTGTTCGTGCCTACCCCGCAAGGGACCTGGCGTGAAGTTATGTATATATGTACCAATTCACTCATTGTAGTGAGACATGTAATAATTATTTTACTCACTCGTTTTCAGTTCCTGTATCTTACTTTTTATTCACACACCTTATAGTCGGACTGACTCTGATCTGACATTACTTGTATGAGCCTATGCTAAATTTTTAAGTAAAGCAAGTGCATGAATAGAAAGATACAGGAATCAGCCTGGCAAATGTGAACATAGGCTCTGCGAACTTTAGAGCATGTACACTCGTGTGATGAGTGGGCATAAGACTCGTCAGTGAATACAATTGGTCGCCCTTCATCCCTGTATTTTTTCATTGCTTTGTACTAGTTGGTCACTGTATTTTCTTCACGAGTTTACGTGCGCTAAAGTTCGCAGAGCCTATGTTCACATTCGCCAAGTTACGCCGGCCGTATTAAACTCACTAGAATATCCACTTAACTGTTTTCACTGACTAATGGACTCTGGTTGCGATGGCCGCAGGCACGTTCCTCCTCCGCGACTCGGCGCAGGAGGAGCACCTGTTCTCGGTGTCGTTCCGCAAGTACGGGCGGTCGCTGCACGCGCGCATCGAGCACTACCAGCACCGGTTCAGCTTCGACTCGCACGACCCGGCCGTGTTCGCCGCGCCCACCGTCACGGGCCTCATCGAGCACTACAAGGTGAGGCCCCCCTCTTTGTCGCCTCCACTCGCTCGATCGCTCACTCCTCACTCCCAGTCACTCCTAAACTCATAAACTCATTTATTCGTAACTATGTTACACGTCAGGGTTATGTATATTATTTAAGAATCTTTAGTTAATTGTTTGTCGTCAATCTTTGTAATCCATAAATTCCTTCAAGCTATAGAAGGTGTGCTCGATTAGCCACTTCTTTAGCCGACAAGTGAATGCGTTTAAACTGCCGGAAAGTGTGATTTTGTCCGGTATTTTATTATATATAGTCTGACCCATAACATGTGTTAGCGTGTTAGATTTTTCCAATCGCCTCTGCATCGGTGCAATCCTATCTCTATTCCGAGTCCGAAGTGAATGTATGTCGCTATGCTTTGCATACATGGACTCCCTCCCAATAATTCACTCAGTCACTTACTTACTCAGAGTCACTCCATCCCAATAAGTCACTCACTCACTTCCAGTCACTTACTCCCAGTCACTCATTCACTCATTCCCAGTCACTCCACCCCAATAATTCACTCACTCACTTCCAGTCACTCAGTGTTCACCCCCCAGTCACTCCCTCCCAATAATTCATTTACTCACTTCCAGTCACTCGGTGTTCACCCCCAGTCACTTACTTACTCCCAGTCACTCATTCCCAGTCACTCCCTCCCAATAATTCACTCACTCACTTCCAGTCACTCAGTGTTCACCCCCCAGTCACTTACTCCCAGTCACTCATTCCCAGTCACTCCCTCTCAGTAATTCACTTACTCACTTCCAGTCACTCGGTGTTCACCTCCAGTCACTTACTTACTCCCAGTCACTCATTCCCAGTCACTCCCTCCCAATATTTCACTCACTCACTTCCAGTCGCTCAGTGTTCACCCTCCAGTCACTTACTCCCAGTCACTCATTCCCAGTCACTCCCTCCCAATAATTCACTCACTCACTTCCAGTCACTCCCTCCCAATAATTCACTCACTCACTTCCAGTCAATCAGTGTTCACCCCCAGTCACTTGCTTACTCCCAGTCACTCACTCATTTCCAGTCAACTCCCTCCCAAACATTTGCTCACGCGGTCTTCACCCCTAGTCACTTAATCACCACTCCCTCTAACTCATTTCTAATCTTACACTCACTCATTCCCAGTTGCTCTCTTCCAATCACTCACTCCTGTAACTTAACAAACGTAAAAAAAAAAAAAAAAAAAGTAACGTAACTTACTCTCAGTTACTCACTCTTCAATCCCAGTCACTCACTCATTTCCAGTTACTCCCTTCCAATCACGCACTCACTCCCAGTCACTCAAGCCGACCCCATTTACACCATCAAGCTGTTCAGAACCACATTGAGAATTCCGTGAAGGCGCTGGATGAGGAAGACGGGAGACCGGGATATGTGGCGCGTACTTGGGGAGGCCTTCATCCGGCAGTGGACTGAAATTGGCTGAAGAAGAAGTGGCATAACAAAGTCGCGTTCACATTTTATAATTGCAATTTTGCATCACTATATCTGCTATTTGTTTCCTTTTGTGCAATGCAACATATGATGACTGAGACATGTATGTAGCTTCGTAGTGATTATCACTAACTTATGGTCTGGCATATGAAGCTTTGGCCGAAAGCTAGTGGGTCATAAGAGTGATGTGGTCTCCAGGACCCAGCCTGCGTGATGTTCTTCGAGCCGATGCTGACGGCGCCGCTGGCGAGGAGCAACCCCTTCTCGCTGCAGCAGCTGGCCAGGGCGGTCATCGTCTCCAACACCACCTACGACGGTGAGCTTATATATACTAATGCTACGACCTACAAAAACAAATTCACACCTGCATTTCATTACCTTTCGGCATTTGGACTTCTTTTGTTTAGTTTGTGTTTAAAATTTGCAATTATAAAAAAGCCCATTGTGTATTGTAATCTTTTATGGCAGTCATTATCCAGGAGTGATTCTAGGAAATTCGGTCACGCGGCCGAGCAGACATATTGCATCCGTGTAGCATAAAGCAATGGCGATGACGGTACCACCACAGATTTGCTGCTCGAACTGTCACACACGGCTAAGTGGGAAGCACCACAAATTTATGGTTAAATACAAATAATTGAAATGAACGTCGAAACTGATGCTTTCTCTGTCTAACCACATAGAATTTGTGTTAGAATAAAAGAGACGATATGGTTCTCTTGCTTTTGGCGTGGCAATTTTATTAGCAGCTAGCAGCTTGTGGTGAAAAAAAGGGCCCTTATAGAAGGTTAAGTCAAAAAATAATTCGAATTTTTGGCGTCTCCCTTCAAGTTCGAGTTGCAGAGGTTTTACTGTAGAATAATATGTTAATATATTTTTGTATGTAACAGGTGTGGAAAAACTCCCCCTACCGGCGAGGTTACGTCTCTACTTAAAGGAATACCACTATAGGCAGAGGGTGAGAGTAAGGAGGCTCGAGCCGGACTTGTATGAACAAACACACCACTGCTAATATATAGATATATACATCACATACAGGTCAGAGATTAAGAAAAAATCACAATTTACTTTAAAATTGGATATTTTTAATTCAATTAACATCACATGTAAACGTGTATAGACTATGCCTTATTTGCAATAAAATTATGTTAGTTCAAATAAAGCGTATAATGCTGTTGTCTAACTCAGTTTCATATTTTGAGTGAATTACACACTTGAGGTATCATCACATGTGAAAATATATAGGTGTTGCCTTATTTGTTCTAAAGTTATGTTTATTCAGGTAAAATGTTTAAATGTTGAGTCTACACTGTCGTACAACTCAGCTTCAAGTCTTGAGTGATATACACATTTGATGTGTACTAAAGCCATATTCGTTCAAATATAATACATTTAAAGCAAGGTGTACATTATCGTCCAATACTTGAACTTAAGTCTTGAATCTTGCACAAACTATGCATTGACATCACTTGTTTTTAATTACATGTAAACATATATAGACTATGCCTTATTTAGACTAAAGTTCTGTTCAGATAGTGTTCCAAGCTGGGTCTGCACTGTCGTCCCACTCGCTACAAATCTTGAGTGAACTACAGATGTAGTAATATTACATTTAATTGTGTGTATATAATTCTCAATTTATACTAAAGCCATATTCGTTCTGATAAAACATTTAAAGCAGGGTCTATACTATCGTCCAACACTTGAACTTAGTTTTGAATCTTGAATTGACATCATTTGTAAATGTGTACAGACTATGCCTTATTTGCACCAAAGTTATGTTCAGATAAAGCATATAATGCTGAGTCTTCATTGTAGTAAGACTGAGCTTCAAATCTTGAGTGGTTCTTCTACTACTACTTGAGTGGTGAGTGATCTTGCGTAATATCACATAATAAATGTGTATAATTAGTACTAAATACATATTTGTGCATATAAAAAGTTTAATTCTGAGTCTACACTTCAAATCTTGAGTGTATTACACACTTAAAATAATATCACATAATAAGTGTATAAAGTCAGTGCCCTATGTATAGTAAACCCATATTTGTTCATATAAAAAGTATAATGCTGAGTCTACACTTTTCTATCTCAGTTTCAAATCTTGAGTGCATTACACACTTTATTTATTTAAGCACAAAACAGATTACAACCATTAAAAATGAAATACAACACTTGAGGTAACATCGCATGTAAACACGTAGACAGTGTCCTATGTGTGTAGTAAAGCCATATTTGTTCAGATAAAACATTTAAAGCGAGGTCTACAATCGTCCTACTTAGCTTCGCACCTTGAGTGAATTACACACTTGAGGTGACATCACGTGTAAACATGTAGACAAGGCCTTATATGTGTAATAAAGTCATATTTGTTCAGATAAAACATTTAAGGCGAGGTCTACAATCGTCCTACTTAGCTTCGCACCTTGAGTGAATTACACACTTGAGGTGACATCACGTGTAAACATGTAGACAAGGCCTTATATGTGTAATAAAGTCATATTTGTTCAGATAAAACATTTAAGGCGAGGTCTACAATATTGTCCTCCTTAGCTTCAAATCTTGAGTAAATTACACACTACACTATTTCCAAGAGTTTATTTACTTTTGACGTTTGCACGTCTATCAAGTTACACATATCTTGACAGTAAAACCCACAAGAAATTACTTATATTATTGTCGTACTTTATTTGTTGTGAGTGACGTGATAGTGATGTTCTGTTGCACAGACTATTAAAACATCGATAGTATACGTAAATAAGTTAAGTAATCGATTTGAAAATAAAAAAATGATTCACTTTAAAGAAAAATAATACTTATTGCAATAATTGTGTTTTTAAAATGGCTAGTTTACATACATGCAATGCTATTTATAGCATACATGTTCAATTAAGAAAATGTCCGATTGTATCGTTTAGAAATAAGAGGGTAGATAACAAAAAATAATTATTAACCTCAAACAGAAAACATGACCAGAACAACTATGCAACTAAATAAATATAACGCTTATTTATAAATTAAATCGATTTCTATAATAAATCGAGTCGGTGATTCATTGGGACATCACTAATCGATCCATCGTCGAGCTGTCAGAAGTAAAATAAATGCTTGGAAAGGCTAGAAATCTATATTTTTTCGGATAAAACGTACAAAGCTCGCTTTAGACTGCCTTCCAACTTGTGCTACAATTCTCACTGATCCTATTTGTATGTAATTTAGTTATATAAATGAGTATAAGTTATATAATAATGATCTTTTTTATTTTATATTATTTATATTTATAATTTAACTAGCGGCCCCGGCAGTCGTTGTCCTGCTCTGAAAAAATAAAAATCTATGACCCGATCCCAGCGCCACCTACCGGTTCCAATTGTGGATTTAAACCATCCGGGGACCCACTGAAACACACAAAAACAAAATCGCTTCCCGTTGTTAAGAGGATTCTAGAACCCGATCTCAGCGCCACCTACCGGTTCCAACGGTATAAAAACTATCCTATCTTTCAAGTTGGATCAAACTGGACACGGTGTGCAAATTTGATTAAAATCGGTTGAGTAGTTTAGGAGTCCGTCGCGGACAAACATCGTGACAGGAGATTTATATATATTAAGATGTATTTTTTTTTGTAAACTAGAATTGACGAAATTTTTGGTATCAATTTTGATTTCATGAAAAGAATTTACTTACGAATTAAACGGTTTTATACAAATCTCAATAAAAAAATTACGATTTTTGACATTTTGGATTTTATATTCAAATCAATGGATTATGTTAATTGATTACCAGATGTAATGAAATATAATGTAAATATAACTTGTTACTACCAAAAAATTGTAAATGGTCATCGAAGTTATAACACCATTTAAAGTGGTATATTTACGTAGTAATTGTTAAGACTGGTCGATAGTTTACTGTATCTAGTCTTTGAACACAATTTTGAAGTGCATTCAAAAATAAAACTGCTAGAACCATTGGCATTTATGATTTTGTTTTTGAAGTGACAACTTCTAATGGAAGGGTAAACCGCTTCGTTACGTAACGCGTTACAGTCGCCAGCCTGTCTGGCTTTTTCTCGCGTAAGTTATCACTTTAGTCGGGCGTCACGAAGCGCACACCGTTTTTTTAATTAAAAATCACAAAAGCAATTTTTTGTGATTTTTTTTGTTAAAGATACCTTGTTTCTATTGAAATTATTTTTTTCGTAAATTCGTAATTTCATTGTTAAGATTTGTTTAAGAACGATTTGTCGTTAGTGAATTCTGTCATTTTTATATCTTGAGAAAATGTGGGTATGCGCGAGCGAGATAGCTAATGAGACTAAATTAGGTGAATAAATATATAAGGCTCCGGCCATACCTGTGTCGCGAGATTTTGTTAAAATTAAATCCCAATACACATGTTCATATGGCTAATCTATCACAATTAGGGATGTGAAATTACAAAATATCGTTTTTACTATCGATAGGCAAATATCGATGTATCGTCTGATTTAACTCGATATTGTTATTACTAAAATTCAAGAAACAATAGAAAATGCTCGGTAAAAAAGTAACTAAAAAGCGAAATCGTACGCGACTAGATGGCGCTACCGGTCGTTCTTTAAGCATGACTTTTAGGTGTTAGTTCAGAAATGGAAACATCAAAAAACTTGGTCAAAGAAAAGAGTTTTAAATATTGAAGCGTCAAAAACAGACAGTAAATGACGTACACTGCCATCTAGTTATGTTGGATTTAAAAGTTGTTTGTAAGGTCTTTCAATGGCCGATTGGCATTTGTTACATTCTTACATGTTTGATACTTTGAAATGTGTTTTAAAATTAAAGCAGAATCCGTAGTAAATGAAAGCATTTATTAAGAAGAATATGTATGAATAGTTTATGAATTTGTAAATTTATGTTTAGAGATATGCGACCGCGACACGTGACATGTAGCCATGTCAGATGAGAGGTGACCGTGACAAATGACAGCTGACCGCGACAAATGACATGCGGCCGCCACCCATGACAGATGATCGTGACATTTGTCAGATGAGGTAGCCGTGACCGTGACTGGTGGGCACGACTCATGACAAATGGACCGCGACACGTGACAGGCGGCTGAAGAGTGACCGTGACACATGACATGTGCCGTGACGCGTAACAGGCGACCGTGAACACACGACTCGACTACTTTGTGCACAACGAGGTAGAAACGATCAAATCGATTGAGAATCATTATCATTTTACAAACGTTCACGAATTCATAGATTTTGTACTACCTTTTTCTATGGCAGCAAGCAGGAAAGTGACGAGGAAAGTGGGCAGTGGCACAATGTAAACCCGATCCTTCGTTATGGCATGATGTCAAAAAAATAGATGAATCATAATGTATCGAGAGTGCTCGACGATTTTTTTTTGTATGTAAGTGTATTTATTAGATGTAAGGTCAAACGAAGAGTATTTTCATTAATTGTAAATAATGTTTTGTTTCTTTCTTAATTATCATTAAGTATATGAGATATTGAATTTTATTTAATGTGAATTAATTTTTAAGTACCCAACTATGGGAGGAGAATGCTTATTAAAAAAACCCACGTAATTCGGAATTTTCTTGAATTCTACATTTCTAGTTGAAGCTGCAAGTCTTTGGATTGAGTTTTGATGCAGAAAACGCATGTTTCATGCAAATTTTTGAAGTGATAACTGCTTATGGGAGGGCAAATTTCTTCGTTACGTAACGCGTTACGGCGCCAGTCTGGTTTCCCTTTCTCTCACGCAAGTTTCACTTCTGCGCACGTTTGTTTTTTTATTGCTGAAGCACTGAAGACTGGTTGTCGGCCCAACTGTGATGGGACGTGGTTACAGTTGCCTATGGACATGGCAATACCTAGTCCCTTAAGCAGTGGAAGAGGCCTTGCGAGGTTACACCTTCCAGGGCTGCTGGGAGGCTAGGTCCTGTACCCTGGCATAAGGCGAAGGACGGAACACCCAGGGGTTTTCGTGGGTATCCCAACTGGGAAATGGCAATAGCATGGCACCAGTTCTGACTGGGTATGCTAGTGGCATCCCCGATCTTTCGAACCCCACACTGGGTCGCGAGTTATCCCCTAAGGTTCTGCCCTGGTCGCCGCTTCATCCTAATCGGATTTTCCCTTGTCAAAACGACTTGTATCCGTGCAGGAACAGAGAAAGTATACAATTTCTCTCTCCCTCTTTCGCTCTCTTGAGGGAATATTTTGAATCACGAGAGCTTGGTACTATAAAATGATAATAATAATCGCCAGTCAGTGTCACTCTACATTTTGATTAAACTAGCTTTTGCCCGCGACTTCGTACGCGTGGAATAGTTTAAAAAAGTAATCAAAAAACCCCCCGTGATTTTAAAACATTCTTCATTGGTGCTCCGTTCTTATTGCTCTGAACGTGATGGTATATAGCGTATAACTTTCCTCGATAAAAAAAATCAAATCAGATCAGTAGTTCCTGAGATTAACGCGTTCAAGCAAACAAGCAAACTTATCAGCTTTATGTTATATATATAAGATAAAACTCTCTCACCGACACCACACCCTGTCAAAATCTCCGCTTCTATTATGTTACGTTGCAGAGAAATTACATTCAGTCTGTGGAGACGCAATCAGGCAATCTCCGCGGGTGGGGTCATGTGCCATGTGCTCAATGTATGGCCACCCCTTATTTCCCAATCAAGAACAGGTGCCCGGAGAATATAGAACCTTGCACTTACCTCGCAGTCAGCCACCAGCCCACGACAGCGCTGGTTCAGGGTTCTGCCGCTGCTTGTCAGGTGGCGATAAAGGTGACAAAGTCCTTCTACACGAGCCCGTGGGCGCAAGGGACGCAGATACACTGATCACTAAGGTTTTATAGCTTCAGGCGAATGTCCAAGTATTTGACTGGATGCGGAAATCCTCGATAGCGAATTGGCTATATTTTATATAAAGGCGGGTGCGATACTATTTAAGTATGTGCGTCGCGGTGGCGTAGCGTTTGCCAACGTACTGAACTCACGCGCCGAGCGAGCGGTGACAACATACGGGGGTTGCAAGGCACTATAAACCCAAGACACAATTCCTAATTGGGAAATAAGTGGCGCCAACAGTCTGTTATAAGCGGTTTAAGTAATTAAAGCTTTTTTAACTTCCCCAGGGCAACTTTTTAATTTTTCGGGTTCAAAAGTATCCTATATGTTGACCAAGGTTAAGCTACCATCATATTCATGTAAATCGGTCCAGTCGTTTCGGAGATTAGCCGGTACAAACAGAGAAACAAAAAAATGAAAAAAATAACTAAATGAGTTCTATTTCACTTCTTACATCCCCCTGACTCTGTTTTCAGCAATTTTTTTCATTGTACAGAAATTTGACCTCTACAATTTTATTTTATGTATAGGTTAGTCATGGGTCCTCTACGTGTTGGCCTCTCCATGGCCCCACGCAAGCCCTCCGAAAGTCCGGTCCATTTTTATGGCCCGTGGTCTTTCAAGACAATAATAATAAGAACCTTCGACACCCCTTAGCCACTCATACCCATGTTGCCCCTGTCTTCTATGCCATTTTTGCGACCCATGCAGGGAGTGGCGAGTCACTATCTGCCCATGTTTCCATGTTCCCCGAACATTGCGACGGGTAGAGGCCATTGCGAAAAAAATGTTGGGTTTTGAATGTGCAGTTGTATTTCTACATCAAAATGTAAGAGAAGTAAGATTTGTGGTGACCGCTGGAGATGTGATATTCAAGAATTAGGACAGAGTTAAAAAAATTATTGGGCCATTGTTAAACTAGATATTCTAGGGCAGTGTTTTTCAATCTGTGCGTCGCGACCCCCAGGGGGTCACAGAGCCTTGCTCGGGGGGGGGGGGTCGCCGGCAAAAGGTAATTTAAATTTATACCTCGTACTTTCTTTTAGAGCAGTGGTTCCCAAAGTGAGCGATAACGCCCCCTTATAGGCCCTGTGGGCATTGGCAGGTGTAGCCTATAAGAGTTAAGTTGAGACTTCAGCGCCTTTGTGTACTACCTACTGCGCTTAGGTCTCAAGTTAACTCTTGCGGGCTATAGTAAAAGTCTCGTTTAGAATTAATGTTTAATCTCCGCTAATGTAGCTCTCAATAATCAATTAATTTAGTTTGATGTTATAGTGTTTTTTAAGTTGGTGAAAAAAAGGGAGGGGGGGGGGCGCTAAAATAATTTAGTCTTAAAGTGGGCGGTATACAAAATAAGTTTGGGAACCACTGTTTTAGAGTATGGGTCCTAATCTATATATTGAAGGCTTCTTAACAAATGGGGCGTACAGAAAAAAGTGCAGTTTTACATAAGGGAATTTTTTTTGTAAAAAAACAAAAGTTGATTGTTTCAGGGTGAAATTTGGATTACCCTTCTATTTAAGGACACTTGCATACTGGTAAGACTTTCTAAGTTATGACATGCATAGATTTTAGTAAACAACCAAAAAAATGGCATTTTTGCGTATACGCCCATTTGTTATGAAGAATTATCACGATACTTCAGGAATTATAATAGACTTGAAATTTGGCATGGACCTTCCTATCAAGTAAGGTCAGCTAGGAACTGATTTTACGGCACGCGAAGCGGGCGGGTATCAGCTAGTAATAAATATAAGAAAACAAATAAACGTAGTCTTTTAAATTACTACCTTTTTGTCTATCTCTTTTTTGTATATCTCGAAAAGGTCGCCAGAATATTTCAGTCTGTAAAGGGGTCGTGTATTCCAAAAAGGTTGGAAAGCACTGTCCTATGGCATAACTTGACATATGCCACATCATGGTTTAAAGTATTGTATCTTAGGTTTTGTTATGTGTTTAATATACGATTGTTGTTTAAAATTTTAAACTTGGTAAATCGAATTGAAAATATTGGCTTAAATCCGTTGAAATGGTTAAAAACGAGTTATTGGTTGAGTAGGTTTAACTGTACATTTTATTGTATAAATAACTAAACAATAATTAAGTTATAATTACTATTGTATCTATTAGGCAATTTATGTTCGTCACCGTGCGTACAAATGAAATAAAAGTATATTTTAAATTAATTTTGGGTTTTATTGCGTTTTTGAAAGCGGTTACGATCGCATATTATTTGCAACATATTGTTCGCATTTGTAACACCGAAAGTGGTACTAACGTCCTGCCGATCTTGAAGGGAGGCTGGAATCTGGTCACTTACGGCGCCATATTCTAGACCAGGGGTGGTAGCCATCCAGATTAGCCAATACCCTACCACCTAGCTGATCATCACTAACACCAACGAAAAATATATCATGTCACGACAATTAAATAAATTATAACACCACACAAAGTCACAAACACACAATCAAAAACAACAAAACTTATACACTTACTCACACCAACGCGCTATACCACTGCATTGCATTACACGCACAATTCACAAACAAACCAAAACACACAGAGCCTAAAAATTAATAACCTAGGCACAAAAAGAAAAAACAACATACATGGCACTAATTAAGATAATATATATAAGTATAGACATTAGGCACACACTGCACTTTCTCACAACACCAGCATGTAACAGATACACTCTACATTAGGATAAGTTAAGTATTAAATTTAGAAAAAAAATTATATAAGTTATTCTTAAGGTACACAACACAAAAAATCATAAAATCAATGTCACTCATAATAACACAATCAATAAGCGTGTATAAATTCAAAAAACTAACAGTAATTAAGTTGTAAAAAGGGCACGGAACTAGAGTTCGTAGATTAGCTAATTAAAAAAAAAACACCTAGCTGTGGGTTTTTGTCACCTCTCATGAAGGGCCACCCCAACGCAAAAAATTATATTCTTTCACCGTTTTTGCACAGAAACCTATAAAACCATTTATAGGGTACAACGATTCGATATATATGGTTGAGCAGGTTAAGGGTCGCGGCCTACCTCGCTGCAAAGCAGAGTTTTGGGTTCGATTCTGTAGGGTTATTTAACTGGGTGTCTACGATCGGTTCCAGAGTTGGTCCGTTGTATATTACCCATAATAAGCGTAATGTGGCGCGTAATGGTGGAACAATCTAGTTCTAGTTGGTTTAAAAACTTTTAGAAAAAGGCAAGAGATTCTGGAAGGAAAGACAAGGACAGACATTTTAGAAAGGTATAGACGATGAACGAAAGTTCTAGAATAGAAGGTTCGGGAGTGAAGACGAAAGATAGACAGTGGCGGATTTGGAGTCTTGGCCGCCCTAAGGCCATATGGTAAGTACCAGCCACCCCTTTCTCAGCACTCATCATATTGAGTACATAATGAAATTTTGTTTGCCAACTTTTATCGAAATGAATTCAAGGCTCGCGCCTTTAGAATATTTACATATTTTGAGTTATTTCTTGTTGTCATCAATGAATTTTTGGTCACTATTCGCCGCCCTAGGCCCGGGCCTCCTGGGCCTTAGGGTAAATCCGCCACTGGAGATAGATGTTTATAAAGGAATGGATAGTAAATAAAAGAGTAACGAAAAGAAGATCAAAATTACGGGTTCCAGAAGATTTTTCCTGTATATAAGTAGCGTTTACTTCAAGACACCGAAGCAACAAGTGCGATACGAAAGAGTTGGAAGAGATGTGGGCAATACGGGATTACTTAGAAAGTGAAACTTCATTTATACTAACATCATCTTTAATACATCAAATAAATTATAAAGATCATTAGACAATAATTACTTTATTTACTTTAATAATAAAAAGCGCATGCTGTGCCGTCGCCACGGCATTTTTACACGATACTATAGCAAAACATCGATTAGGTACATTTTAACTTAAAGCTTACATCTTAACCTAAATGCCGGGGTAATTCTACCAAACCGGTAGAATAAGTTTAATATGGCAATACTGGTATGTATTTAAATATTTAATAATCTTAACAGGTCCGAATATAGAAGGTAGAAAATTGCATCGTAATTTCGCTGCTATATTAAGTATCTTAGTTTGCCTGAAATTAGATGAAGTCAAAATTGCACATTAAAAATAAAGTATACCAACAGAATGAAAGATTTTTTTTTAAAGCTAAGTTTATTATAAAAGTTACAAAAGATATTAATGCTTTACTTCAGGTGACAGCAACGCTATTTTTTTACTTACATTGTAATTGACATATAATTTAAATAATAATATGGAGATTGTACTTATTTCCACCGTCTATATTCGCCTTTGCCGTTAGCCTATATCATTCCAGGACAATGCTACCAAAACTGTAGTTTTTATTTTTATTATGGCAATACCGGTATTTTATATTGTTTATCTACAATTTAATTTTATGATGGTTCTTACACTTAGCATAAAGTATAAATAATATAAAAATGGATGTTTCATCTCCATTATATATTGTTAATGCGGCTCAGCTCAAACAGAGCTGCGTGCTACCGATATGTCTTTACAAGAGAAACTAATACTGACTTGACTAAAACTTAGGTCGTTAAATGCGTTGTTTATACTTCTCATTGCACCACGATTAGGTAAAGATAATTAAAAATATTTAAAAGAAGTTGAGCATTCTCTCTGTGCCCGCTGATACCAGTTTATCCCATAGATAATTTACATGTTTCAGAAAAAAATATAGTTTTTTTAAATTTCTTTAATTAAATAATAGTTAAGAGTTGATAAGACTGTCGCTACTAAGAATAAAAATTTACCAGTAAAAAAGCTAAATGTCTGCTAAATTTAATATTTACGAACATCACTGCTACAGTCATTGTTCTTTCTTTATGACGTTAGGCGAAAACAATTGAAAATTAGAAGGGTATTGATTAAAACTAAATTGACTTCTTTAATCTGGCAAAATAAATTGAATAAAAGTAAATGTCTTAAAACAAGAGAAGAATGACCTCTAGCAATAACTGGTTATTTACGAGTTTTAAAGAGTTCTGTGTGGTAATTGTAATTCCCAGTGTGTTTTTTGGACAAATATATTTTTAATAAATTACAAAAGAATACAACAATATTATAGAATATGTAGAATCGTGGTTTATTACAATATGATATAGAGGGTTATAATTATTAACAATAATAATTATTAATTATTGACAATAATATTGAGTTTTTGAGTAACACCATATGTATTTATAATAATAATACCATTTAACTTCTGAGAATCTATTAATGTTTTGTTGCCCAAACATTTTTTCATAAAATAACCCATTCGTGAACACATTCCATTTCAAAGTATTTATACAAGAAAAGCATCTGATCTGAAGATTTATTATATCATTCAAAAACAAGCAAGAGAATATAGATAATCTCAGAAAAATCCACGAATAAATTGTAAATTAATAACGAAGGAAAAGATTTCAGAAATAATATTGAATTACTATGTATAAGGTTTGTTAAATAATTATATTTTTTAGGCCATAGATTATAATAAATATTGTCTCAGTTATAGTCTATGAAAGCCTCTGTTTTATAATATTACTCTGTGCCTCTATTTGGCTTCGCAAACCGCAGTGTTGCTATTGCTAATAAAAATGTAAATCAGTAGCAATCGCTACCAAAATGGTAGAAGAGAATAAATACGGAATGCTGTAGTAACAAATTTAAAGCTACACTTTTAATACTTATAATATCTTATTTATTATTATAAAAGCAATATTAACAAAAGTACATTTATGAAATTAAAAAAGATTTTCGTACATTATCCTAACTTAATTTATTACGAATAAATAATACATATTTAGGCAAGATAGAGAATATTTAGGTCTTGTCTAGATAATGCAGGGTCTAGAAGCAGAATAGGAAAACGAAATAATTGATTGTAATTTTGAAAATTTAATGACCATAATACGCGACTGGTCGAAATGGCAATAGGGTATTAGGTGAGTAACACTCCAAACACCCGCAGTCTCCATTATTGCTGTACGAGTCCTTGAGTTATTACCTGTATATTAGTTGTGTATTGAAAATGACTTCGATTGCCTGATACGTCGTCGTCGCGGGATAAAAAAAAATTAGCTAGTTATGCTTGACAATGCATAACTAGCCAGAAATCTATATAGAAAATTGTGACATTGAACAGAAAAATTATTGTTATAAACATGAATAATGAATTAATTCATTGCTAAAATGTATTTATGTGTAACACAAGATGTTACAATGTGTGTTGTTTCAATACATTTTGCCTTATTAGACATGCAATGTCCGAATAAATGTCAGAATATTAAAATTAAATTACTTTATGAAATAACATGTTACACCATATTATTAGTCATATCTTTGTCATTCTCATGGATATGGTTGTATTTAAAAATGTCAATTGAAATAAAATGTTTATAATAATTTTACTCTCATTTTGTTGATTAACAAAAGAACTATCGACATCGACTACTTGAGATGTGACGTTACATCACTAAAAATTACCATTGGGACCGGTCTTCAACTATACGTAAGTTTCTTTTTTTGTCGTTTAAATGTTACAATAATGCGAAAATGATTCCTATTCTAATTTTGACATGACATAAGTTGTAAATATCGCGAAAACTTCACACATAAAGATGAGTTATCTAGACAAGGCCGTATTGCAACTACAAACTACCTTAAATTAAAACAATGGCAATTTATTAAAAACAATTACTATTATAACTTATTAAATCTAAGATCATATCATAAATAGACAATACCTATACGCAGTTTCAATGCATCTTTCCAAAAAGTGCACATTCCATAGAGTAAAACATTTTTATAAGTTTTTATAGCTGTTGTAAAATAACACCATAATTTAGTTTTTGGCGGGAACTGAAAAGAGACGTTCAACTGTGCAGTGTTATTTCCTTTAAAAAATTGTAAAATTACTCTAAAATGAACCAAAGTTTTATTTTAGTTTTATCTATGGAGGTAATTTAACGAAATTCTTCTGACAACTTGAAAGGCCATATTCATTTCTCACAAAACAAATGATTATTACATAAAAACTATTACAGCTTCTTAGACAATAAAACTGCAGAGGGCAACATTATCCTCCATTTCCCTCCAAAAACTTTGTATTTTTTTAAAATAATTTGACACTTCAAATGTCAAATTGCAACGAAATATTTTTGAAATAAAAACATAAGAAGAATGTATAAGTTCAGAAAAAGTTCATTGCATTAATAATACATGTTTATACATTATCGATTTATAAAAATTAAAATAGTATAATAAATTATTATTTTTATATATTTAATTACAACAAATGAACACATTTCTATTTTAAGAACATTTCATGATATCATCGGAATATAAAGGGAAAAGCTGCTTGTTACGGAGATGAATTTTCTGATAGAAGAAGAAAACTCAGTCATTTTAAGCGGCCAATAAACAACGTAACTTAGAAAGCCGCTACTACTATGTTTTCTAATGCCAAAAAACTGTTGTCAAAGACGCATAAGGTCTCTTAACTTGTTTTCGTTCATTCAAGTGTTTGTTTTAAAATGTATAGTTTTATATCATACAGTGTTTCAAATACACTGAAACAAAAACTGTACATTTCACCGGATCCATCTACCTACATGTATTGCGATGCGGTAAATCCGATTCTAAGGTCAACTTAGCCTGTTCACTCTCAATTATTTTAGTAAATGCAAAAAACCGTTAAAAATGACTCAAAATCGCATTCAGTGCGTCGAATTACGTGAGGTGGGTCCGGTCAAATATACAGACCAATTTTTTTATCTGTACTGGTGTTATTACTCCTATTCGTACCGTAACAACAGAGCTCCATTCAGCGCCATCTAGAAATACAGAATTTACGGGCTTCTTCACAGATATATTTCTTAGCAAAATACCATCTCTAGTATTTTTTCTTCTGTGATGATATTCCTGCGCTATCGACTATAATAAGCGTTGATTTTCACTGATCTCTTTATTCTAAAAACATGCTGCCGTAAATAGATGATGTCTTTTTTGATTTGTAATGGACCTGGACTAAATTGATAGCCGAGTTATAACACGGTACTCTTATAACGCATTTCCATATTACGCGATTTCAATCCCCCGTATAACACGGGCATTCCCCCACATAACGTGGGGATTTTTCATATTAAATTTCTGTACTGTGAAATTTTTAATGATTTTTACGGGTCGTAATTAATTTCGCACGTGTGTTAATTGTTGTTATAAAATTAAAATGTAACTGTTGTTTAGTTCATGTGCATGAGGCTTTTATTTAAAATATTCTTCGTTTAGTTTGAACATATTTCGTTCATAATATAGTTTTTTCTTAATATTCAATTTAAACTTAAAAAAAAGTTAAACGTGAATAATTTGTACGTAACGCGTTATACGGGGTCGTAAAAACGCGTTATGCGGAAATACTCCTACAACGCGTTTTCGTATAACGCGTAACCAATCTACCGTGTTATAGGGGGGATTACTGATATAGTATTGAGTCGCTGAGTCATCTCACAAACTCACTCAAGAATGACCCGTACTACAACACTATGCTGCAAGCTTGCAACATAAGAAGAGGTCGATCGCAACTGTCAATTTAGTCCAGATAATCAAAAATCAAGGTAAGTGCGTTTCACGAAACAAATCCCGCGGCAAAAAATGGAACTAATTATAACAGATGAGCCCAGCCACGTTGATACGCTGTTTTTATCAAATGTTTTAATGTAAATGTTATATTATATTATAATTATTCTATTTGCATACACAATACTAAGTCGGAATCTTTTTAACACTATTATATCTTTCTAACATTCCGTTGCATGACCGTAGCCGCTTCTGAGAGACCTCTTCCGTGAGACAGAGTTTAGCTGCACAATTGCTATGACAATATGAAGCCAATAAAAAAAATCTAATCAAGAATGACAAGTTTGACAAATTCTTCATTACAATTATTGTCTATTGCTTTTATGTAAGTGATGTGACGAATATTAAAAATATCCGCGTCGTTGTGTATAGAAATTATATGATGAAAAATGGTGTAAAAATTAATATAGGTACATCAAATATTGCGAACATTTTGCTTAAAAACATTTTTTCCCAGTTTCGGCTTCAAAATTTAAATTAATTGTTCACCTCACCTACATTAAGTTTGCTTTCCAAGATGAATTTTGCCATTACTTACATATATGATTTAAATAGTTAATGTGATTGTGTACCGAGTATTTTATACTGGCTAAATAGTTAGCTGCTGTTATGTTTGTTTATTTTCTTACAAGCGCCCTTATTTGACCGCTGTCTTTAAACTCATTAAAGAAAGAGATACCTATTTATTATAACTACTGGTCGCCCGTGGTCGAAATTCGACCTTAATAATTTGTTGTCAAAGACTCTTCTATAATCATAGATTTCGTCAAGACAACAATAAACAAAAGAGTATACGCCTGTGTGTGTCAAATACATGGCAGTGTGGGAGTTTTTGGCGGAAACGTTGTGCTGTGCATTTTTATTTTCTAAAAATGTGCAAAAATACTCTGAAATCAACAATAGTTGGAGGATAATGATAGTTTCTGAGTAATAATTATGTGTTTTTGTGAGAAATGTGAACTGTATAGTGAAATGTGGTCTTTCGAGTATTCACAAGAACTCCGTTAAAATGGCGTCGGTAAAAACCTACAGTACAACTACGCTACTATATGAAGATTTATACATCACACTTGGCTGTATGGACTAAGATTCCTTTGCCTGACTTTGTGGCGAATTCTACTACTACTACCAAAAATTAGCATTCGTCGTTCTTAGTTTCGCCTTCTTCTTCTCTATATAAACTTGAAGTATGCGAAATTCCATACTCCTTCACGTATTAACATATAGAAAACTGATTATTACTTACTATTATATTATACTTCATTATTGAGAGACATAGATTTTAATATTCGTTCACATCACTAACTAACAATAAAGTTAATATAAAAAGTATGGTTACGGTAAATATAGTCCATTTTACTAAACTCCTACCACTGTAGCTTCTCACACGTTTATTCCAGTCTTAGGCTTCTAGTGAGGGACTGGCGTCCTTACTCTACATATTTAGGCGCCCTGGCACACGAGAACGCCGTTCTGGCACTAAAATGAACGCATCTGTAGAATCAGCGCCAGGAATAGCGTCCTTACTTTATAGACGACAATTCTTTGTACAACTTACAGTCCTTCCCGCAAATTGGTACAGGACTTGCGTCCTAACAGACAAGTATCGTGTGCTGATACTAAACTATGCGTCCTTAAAGATTGCGCAAGTACGGCACTTTTATAATACAAGCTTTTTTTTTCACTTATTTTTTGAGGGCACGCTAATTCTCGAATACTCCAAATTTTCATTTTTTGATTACCACACATTAGGCATATATTACGATTTTGCAAATCGAAGCTCATTTAGCTCTTGAAGAGCATCGCATATTTCGTATGAGGCCACGCGGTATCTATTCAGGAAAGATTGGATTTTGTTAATTTTCAATTTTCTTTTCTATTCAATAAAAAGCATTTTTTTGTAAAGTATACCAAATTTTGTTTCATATTCTTTTTTTCAGTTTTTATGGCATTTTTTTGGAAATTTTCTTTAAGGGCACTGCGTGCCCCCACGTGCCCAGACAATAAAAGCCTTGCTTATATAGAAATCTTTATAAGTACAGGAATTTCGTCCTAATGCCATCCATAGGGCTTGCAGTAGAAAATGCCATCCTGATGCTAAACTATGAAGTGCGTCCTTATAATTCTAGTCCAGTCCTTCGTATAATTTTTGTTTAGTTATATTAAAGATAAGTTAAGTTATACTTCCTATAGAATGCAGGAATGGCGTACTCACGCTTTTCTAAGTACGCCTATAGATTTAGTGCAATTACGGCGTCCCTGTACTACTTATAGTCCTTTATGTAAATTTAATATATACGACTGGCGTCCTTACAAACAAGAGTGCTGTTCGAGCAATAAATTTCTAAGGGCGCCTATAGATTTAGTGCAAGTACGGCGTCCTGTGTAGTACAGCCTTGTCTATGGATTTAGTGCAGGAAGGGCGTCCTTACGCTGCACTTCTTCCCGCACGCGCATTTGCGCACAATCTCAATGTCTTTGGTATAACGTGTACCGTCCGTGCATATTAGACGGATCTGAAAAGAATAATATATTTATCTCCAAATTGAACATTACAGATTACGATTTGAAAATCATGAAAATACCATAACTTCCTATTCCTTCCTATCCGTGCAGGAACGGAGAAAGAATACAATTTCCTGCGGCCCGGCGGCCTGTCGTAAGAGGCGACAAAACAACCCACAGCCAGGTGGTAGGGCATTTGCCCGACTGGATGGCTACTACCCCTGGTCTAGAGTATGTCGCCATAACAACCTTGAGTTGTGTTCCGGCATTAGTGACCAGGTTCCAGGCTCCCTAAAGAGAGCAGCAGCGCATTCGTAGCACCTTTGGTGTTGCAAATGTCCATAGGCGATGGTAACCGCTGTCCATCAAGTGGGCCGTCTGCCTGTCTGCAGATCTCCTGCAATAAAAAAAAAAAAAAAAAAACTTCCAAAGCAACTTGAGTTTTTTTTCAATATCATTTATATACTTAACTAGCATTTGCCCGCGAGTTTGTCCATGTTCAACAGGTATCAAATATTACAGTTATTTTGCTAAATAATAAAACGACGGTTATTTTCACAAAAAATCCATTACATTTTTAGTATAAAAAACATGAATACAGAATCTCTATAAACGTTCGGGATAAGTAATGTTACTTAAGTTTAAGGTATCAAATTTCTCATCGGAATCAATTTTTTGGACTAGTCTACTTTCAAACCTCCCCCAAGAGAATTCCCAAGGGCTACAACGTATCCCAGATTTTAGGTCCGGGAATTTACTATCGACCATCAAAAACGCATCGCACTTTTCACGTGAATCCAGAACAAACAGACACGCAAAAAATGTAAGAAACAAAAGATAACAGTCATCATATATAGTGGTCACGAGTCCGGCTACAGTAATCCAACTAGCCGCATATTCAATCGCGCACTGCGGTTAACCGGACGGCGGAGCGGATTGCGGATTGCGGCTAGCCGCAACGTCTATACGAGGCGTTAGGACTTACCTTCCTCTTCTTGGTCTTCCTCGGCGCGCAGCAGTGGGCTTTGGCGCAGGCCGCGCGGGAAACGCACCTCGCCCCCCTCACCGCACGTCTACTCCTACAGGAGCCCTCCGTTACGAACTCGCGGGTAGCTTCCTACAAATACATTATATCAGACTGTCACAGTAATAGTTGTTGAATGGCAGGTGAAAGTGACCTATTTAGGCATGATATACTAATAGTTTGAGTGCCTAAATAGGTCTTATGAACTCGCGGGTCGTTTCCTACAAATACATTATATCAGACTGTCACAATAATAGTTGCTACATGGCAGGTGAAAGTGACCTATTTAGGCATGAAATGTTATTAGTTCGAGTGCCTAAATAGGCCTTTCAGCCGGGGTTAACACTCTGCTTTTCATTCAGAATATGAGGAAAGTAAATAAAAACTGATTAGTTAAACAGCTACTTCTCCAATGACAATGGAACGTTAAGTAAATTTCTTTTTAGTGCCACTCTACCAGTCAGTGTGTTTATGTCAGTATTGATAGTAAGTATTTAACTCAAATTTATGTAAATTAAATAATAATTTGTTGAAAAGTAATTTATAAATAAAAAAGTATAAACAAACTGTTGATATTTTTTATACTATATTATAATGACATGAGTCACATGACGCACATGTATTATCTATGGTTCTTGAGTTTTTGGCGGGAACTAAAAGGAGATGTGCTGTGCAATTTTATTTTCTAAAAATGTGTAAAATTACTCTAAAATGATCAGTAGTTGTAGGATATTAATAGTTTTTGAGTAGTAGCTATGTGTTTTTGTGAAAAATGTGAATTGTATAGTCAAATGTGGCCATTTGAGTTGTCACAAGAATTCCGTTGAACGGTACCAGCTGATAACTTAAAGTTCAGCTGTGCTACACATAGGCTTAAGAAAATGAAGAGACTATATTGTAAACTAAGATCCGGCTTTAAGGCCTAGCTGCCAAGCCATAAACCTAAATAAATAATTAAAATTTTTGACAGCAAGAAAAATCATTTCCCAGGAACGAAAAGTACTGTTCTTGTCCCTGTAATCAGTCAACTCCGAGCTTACTTTCAAAATACCAGAAGTGAAAGCATATCTAATATATAAAATTCTCGTGTCACAGTTTTCGTTGCCATACTCCTCCGAAACGGCTTGACCGATTTTGATGAAATTTTTTGTGCTTATCCGGTATCTATGAGAATCGGCCAACATCTATTTTTCATCCCCCTAAATGTTAGGGGTAGTCCACCCCTAAATTTTTTATTTATTTTTTAAACAAAATTTTTAATTTCTATTTTTTTATGATACAACATACAAAAATACATACAACCCTAAATTATTAACCCTCTGCGACAAACCCCTATTTTTACCGGGCAGGACGACGGCTGCCGGGACAGCTAGTTTATTTATATTATTATATTCACTGAGTGAGTAAGGTTTTTACTCACTCAGTGAATATAGTAGATTCAACACGTAAATTAAATCTGTACTAATATTATAAAGAGATAAAGTTTGTGAGTATGCGGCGTTGTAGGGGGTAATCTCTGGATCTACTAAACCGATTTTGAAAATTCTTTTACTGTTTGAAAGCTACATGCACTGGGAGTGTCATAGGCTATATAACATGGCGCTATATGTCACGGGAGCGGGACAGAGCGTGAGTGAAAAATTCAAAAGATTTTATTCAAAACAAGTTCCACTGAAGAACACTTTTTGAAGGTCATACACATAGATTGAAATTCAATTTTACTTCCTAGTCTATGTACACGGCTTCGCAACGTGTTATTGCTGTTAAGGAGAAGAAGCGGCAACAAACTTCCCAGCAACACGTCTACCTAACATTTTTTTGCTTTATATTTATATCTTGTTCTTTTTATGTCTTGTTATTTTTATACAAAAGTATGTTACGGAATGACTTTTGAGGAATTAATGAATTTAAATTATTTTTAGTCTCATGGTTACGTTATGCATGTAAAGCGTGAGTAAGTATATCATTTTCACTGAGTGTGCAGATATTTGTGAGTGTTCATAATGCTGAATTACCTTTCTGCATGCTCCCGAATTGGCGGTGGGCGAGACGGGCGCGTGTTCCGATGGAAACTGCTGTTTACCGTAGGATGGCGCCGCTGAAAACAAATATCAGTAGAATGTTTAAGTAGGTTATTTATTCAATTCATATATGTATGTGTATTGACACTTCGTCTGGTGTGCACCGACATGTAACCAATGGTTAAAATGAAATAATCGCCAAAAATATATTGGTAAACATTGATTATTTTATTTTAACCACTGGTTAAATGTTGGTGCACACCAGCCTTAGTATTTAATCAGTAGAACATTATATAACCGAAAACAAGCGATACATATGTTATGTATATGCAGCGTAAACTCCATGTAACGTCGCTCAATCTCGATTTAACGACAAACTTCCCTGAAGCGTCGAAATCACTTGGCTTTGGCTGGTTTGTTTAGCTTCTCTTCCATACAATGATACACTCAATAACGACAACAATTAAGTAATAAAAAGTAGCTTTTAAGTTGCCGAAATTAGTAAAAGCTGCGCTGCTATACAAGTTTTTTTGTCGCTTTATTATCCTAGCCTGTAATAAACTCGACTGTCGGCATCATGCATACCGAAATTTCTAAAAAATCCGAAATATCGAAATTTCTAAGCACTTCGTTTATCATCAAGATGCTACAATATTGCAAGATATTAATAAAATAAGATTCTTTATTCCTTTAAAGATATAGTTAAAAAATACAACGAAATGACTGGTTCAGCAAAAAACGTCAGACAAAAATAACAGACCTCTCTATTTAACGACAACTCTCTATAACGCCATAAAATACACAGTCCCTTTAATGTCGTTATATACAGTTTACACTATATATATAGGGTTCGGGACAGGTTAGGTATCTTCGGTTACCGTTTCGACACTTTTTCGAATAAAAAAACATAACCATGCAAACTACTCAGAAAAGCATTAGAAAATTGTTACATTGAAGGGAAAAGTTATTCTTATAAACATCCTGTCAATCAGACACTTTTTTTTTTTTTTTTTTGAGGCGAGGGAAAATGACTAACCGATTTACGCACTCTCTGGGCCGTCACTAGGAAACGGCACGAATCCACGGGGGGCGGTAACGCTAGCAATTGTATGCTCTACTTGCGCTCCGTCCGCTATGGACTACACAGAGGAGTGTGGAGACTCCGAGCGATGCCGCACGGGCGAGCAACCTCAATACCCACTAAAAACCCCCTCCTCCCTTCGCGGCGTCAATCAGACACTGCATTAACTTTTGTTTGAACATATTACTTTGAAATAATTAAAAAGTATTAATAATTTAACTCTAGTTTTATCGAGGACTCAAAAAAATATCGATTCGACAACTTGGTATGTGATGTCACATCACTAAAAAATTGCCACGTTAACCTTTCTCAAACTATAATAGATTACAAACAATTAATTATTCTACAGCGTTTTCTTCTAAGATAGTATTATATCATGAGGGTGAATGTTTGTTACTCTTTCACATGAAAACTATTAAACCAATTTTGATGAAATTGTAGTAATATAACTTATACATCAATTCATTAGGGATATTGGTGAAATTGGCGAAAATATATCGATAAGCGTTGAATAGAAACGCCACCCCTGTGAGACAACACACAATGCCTAAAGCGGGTAGATGTCGTTGACGGTTGTATTCTGTTACGAATTTTCAGCACTAGGTATAGCATAGGTGAACTAGGTGTTACCAGTATTGAGACATGATTACTTAACCAACTGACCTGGTGAAGCCTGGACATTGCTGAAAGCTGGTTTCCTCGACTGCTTACTACCTTGGGTTATGACTGGAGCACCACCTGCCCAAGAATAATAATAAGAATAGATGAAGAAGTCTAATAATTTGCCCAAATCGGCCCAGTAGTTGTTACGTCTATCCCGAACAAACAGACAAGAAATCTAAAAAAATGCATCGTATAGTCCATCATTTATATAGTCTATTCTAGTTGTTTTTTTTAATAACTTCAATTTAGAGACATGGCATGTTTAGTTTTATAATATTGTAGATTAGTAAGTATGAGGTTGAAATATAATATCTTCTGAATCCTAATATTTTACAGTATTAGTATTAGACTACCGCGTTCGTAATACCGAAGTAAGAAAGAGAGTTGGTCTGAAAGAGAGTGTCGGGGTGAAGGTAAGGAAAGGAATGCTCCGGTGGTTCGGGCATGTGGAAAGAATGTATGATGAAAGAATGACTAAACAGATATACGATGCAAAAGTGGATGGATGCAGAAGTCGCGGAAGGCCACGACACACCTCCCATGATCAAATTGATCGTGTACTAGCAGAAGGTGATGTCAGGAGCCTTAAGAATACACGAGCGTGCATGACAAGAGCTATGAATGTCAAAGAAGCGAGTGAGGTGTGTAAGAATGGGCCTGTGTGGCGCTCTGTTGTTCGTGCCTACCCCGCAAGGGACCTGGCGTGAAGTTATGTATGTATGTATGTAGTTTCGACTACAACTGAGCTTTAAATATAAATTGTTTCTTGCAGTAGGATAATTGCCAGTGCCAATTGTAACACAAATTTGATCCTATTATGGGGTCTTGGCAACAATATGACTGCACTTGCAATCGCTTGTACAATTTTGTCTTTTTGTACTTAAATTTAAATTGTACCTTTAATATTTTCTTCAGTTTTCGCGACTTGTACACATAATAAACTACGTTTTAACGGTTTTAAGCGCGGTAATTTTTTTTTATATAGTTTTATCCTATATATATATTTTTTTCCTTCCACTCATTTTAATATTATATAAAAAAAATTTAGAACTAGGCATGTTTGCTAAAGAGTTTCTTGCGCCGCTTCTTCCCTTCAAGCCACAACATGTTGTGAAGCGGTGGTAAATTAGATTAGGCTCCCATAGAGTAAATAATATCCATAAACAAAATTAAAAATAAATAATTAAAATGAACAAGTTGGCGGTAGGCTGAATAAAAACTTTGACAATACACGTTTGACAAATGTCATCTTTGTCTTCCGTGAGCACGGCAACTGAAAAGCGGCCGAAACGTCGGATAAACCTAAATAAAATAAATTACCGCGCTTAAAACCGTTAAAACGTAGTTTTATTATGTTATACCTTTAAATTAAAAAGTTAACATAATAGAAGTTTTAATGAAGAGATAACATGAAGGTGCTCACCGATAGAAGCTCGCAACTCGCACTGCGCGCCGGTGGTACCAGCTTTACACCTGCAGGTGTAATCAGAGGGGGAGCCTTCCTCCCTGACGCACTTTCCACCACGTGCGCAAGGGTTCGGTACACACGGGTCCTGGAGAGTAAACATCATATTTTTCTTATAGGCCTTATAAATAACCCACACTTCTGTCCCAATACCACTCACATCACATGAGAGCAAATACCTAAAAGTTAATTTTCAGTATTTAGCTCTGACTGTAGAAGCTGACGCTCATATATCCCTTGAGGCTAGCTTGAGAAGATATTAATATCCAATATTATGACACACAGTGTAAATACACTTTGAGAATTCGACCATTAAAAATCAGAACGAAATAAAATTCCTTGACGCATAAAAACATAGTAGGTTAAAATATACTATTATTGGCACACTCTCTCCAATAATTGGCACCATCTCCCCAACAAATTCAAGATATAAAAAATCTGAAGTTTTTTATTTTTTAGCCATTTATGCTATGCATGACAACCCTATAATTTCTCACACAAGTTTCGTAACGTTACCGGAAACCATCATGCAATATACACAATTTATATATTTCCTTGAAATCGTGGTACACATTAGAGACGTTAGTATATACTACATAACTACATATACAAAGCTTCATGTGTTTTTTACCTATTAGATATACAAATTTTAATATTCATCCCTCCATACATACCTGATTGTGCCTTCCAGCGTCCTCCTGTATGGAGACAGTGGCGCCTCCAATATGAGTGGAGGACTCCTCGTCCCCGCAGCCCGCCGAAGCGCGTTGCACACGGGCCGCGTTCACGAAGTCAACGCGCTTGTGGTTGATCCAAGCCTCCTTCAGGCAACCTGTTGGCATATAAACACATATAGTCCGCGACAAGTTTTTTTATTTTATTTAGGTTTATGGCTTGGCAACTAGGCCTTTAAGCCAGATCTTAGTTTACAATATAGTTTCTTTATTTTCTTAAGCCTATGTGTAGCACAGCTGAACTGTAGGTAATCAGCTAGAGCCATTAAACAGACTTGTGACAACTCAAAAGGCCACATTTGACTATACAGTTCACATTTCTCACAAAACACATAGCTACTACTCAAAAACTATCAATATCCTACAACTATTGTTTATTTTAGAGTATTTTACACATTTTTAGAAAATAAAACTGCACGGTACAACATCTCCTTTCAGTTCCCGCCAAAAACTCCTCCGCGACAAGTCAACATGGCAATTTCCTAGTGATGTGACCTCACATACAATCGATATCGATAATTCTTTGCAAATCATAATCGGTTAGATTTCACTTTTTAAAACACAACACTAACTATTGCCTGCTTAGCGGGATGTTTGTACCAAACATTATTGACTTATTGAACCTTTGGGTGATCAGTGGGGTAAAGTCATACACATACTTCGGCCAACGGATCAGTGTGGTTATCCAGCGAGGTAGTCTATATTATATACGTCGAAAGTAGGTGTACTCCGGCGGGCGGGGCAGAGGAGTGCTCTCTGTCCACAACATTTATGGTCTATTATTCTTATATTGTGTACATGTATGTAAGGGATGCGTGGATGTTGAAAATGAGGTCGCTTTTAATAAAACAGATCTTATAAAACACTTTAATCTTCTTGAATATACCTTAGACCTTAAACTTTGTCTTACACGCAACCTACCACCCTATTCGTCCCACTTTGTCGAGACGACAGATAATCGTGTAGTTTTAAGTTTCGTGGCTCTTATATGTTTAAATGGAGGTGTTCACATATAGAACGACACGATTTACTCTCGTCTAGGACATTTTTTGCAGTGACGAAAGATTGTCATAACAGTGGGAACGGCTAGCACGACAGTCGTAAAACGATAAAAAATCGTTACGACTAAATCGTGACGGCAAATCTATCGTAGCCACGATAAAAATATCGTCTCGTCGTTTATAGGTGTTTTCCCTTCCCCCCGCTAATGACGTGTAAACGACAAAGCGACTACCGTGAAACGATAAAATATCGTCGCGATCCAGTGGGAACAGCGAGATGCGATAGTCGGTAAACGATAAAAAAATTTGACGGCAATCGTTATAATGAGAACAGCCAGAGACGACAGTTGTCCAACGATAAATTAATCGTTACGACATAGTGGGAACGCGCCCTTACGTTTTCGACTAACGACTCCCAACTTGCCGTTCTTTCAAAATAAGTTCCACTGAAGAACACTTTTTGAAGGTCATACATATAGGTTAAAATTTAATTTCACTTCCTAATCTATGTACACCGCTTCGCAACGTGTTATTACTGTTAAGGAGAAGAAGCGGCAACAAACTCCCCAGCAACACGTCTAGCCAAAAATTGTTTGTCTTCATATTTCTTGTTCTATTTTGTAGAATACAGGAACGGAGGATATCCAAAAAATGATGATCTGAATTTTCTCGTATATATTCGTTTATTTCCTTTTACAATATTCGTTAATTTTAAAACGTTTTTCGTATAATCACGTAATGTAATGTAGTAACGTGAAGTTTGTGTCGTTTCTTTATGTGTCACTGCTATTGTGACCTTTACACTTGGACATTGTGTCAATGTCACAATAGCAACGATTCATAAGACCAAAGGTTTCGGAGCTAGAACGTAAATTGGCTTATTGTGTCTAAATAATTTATATCTCAAGTATTTTTTTAAAAGTTTTATGCAGAAGTATTTTATACAGAATGACATTTGAAGAATTAATGGAGTTGTAGTAAACAGTGCATATTCAATAAGACAGAGTCACAATAAAAGGATAGAACGATATTATTACAGTTATAAACATAAAGACATGACGTATTAATTTTTTTTTTCAATCAATATTCACCATTCATTCATTGAATCTATAATCGCGTTCCGTTACACATCTAAACATCCTTAACATTCCTACATGTATGTGTGGTGTACAATGCAAAAGTGGATGGATGCAGAAGTCGCGGAAGGCCACGACACACCTTCCATGATCAAATTGATCATGTATTAGCAGAAATTGATATCAGGAGCCTCAAGAACAGACGAGCGTGCATGACAAGAGCTATGAATGTCAAAGAAGCAAGTCGGGTGTGTAAGAATAAGCCTCAATGGCGTTCGGTTGTCAGTGTCTACCCCGCAAGGCACCTGGCGTGAAGTTATGTATGTATGTGTGGTGTACGCCACTAGGATATCACTCACCCTTAAAGCTGGTAATGTTCCGGAGGTGCCACTTTCCGAACGCCTCTTTGGCGACCTCCTCCGGCACTCCCCCCAAGTACATCGGCCTATCCAGCCGCAGGTACTCCTTGTTGCCTGCAGTTTATTACATCTTTATTGAAGTGAAACTTCTTTATCGGCGTTGGAAAAAAATATACCGTCACATTTTTCCGTTGCGCGCCATCTTTTTCTTGCCCCTACCAATGTCGATTCGAACGAAGAGTAATTATAAGGTAAAATGAAATAATTTCCTGAATGAAATATCACTTCTTACGTGCGTACACGTAGTACACGCACACATTTTTGAAGTTATGCTTCTTTAGGCGCGTTAGGGAAAAATTCATCATTTTTCGAGTACATTTTTACGATGCGCGCGCACACTGTCACGAAAAACCGACACCCTGAAGTTAGTTATAGTCAACATTTTAGTTTTTCTATTGTTAATGTCGTTTTTTCTACAAACGTAGAATAAGGCAAAAGATAATCTTTTTTAAAATATAATATATTAGCTGACTCGTGCCGGCTTCGCTGGGCATTAGAAAAAAGTTAAAAAATACAGTTACAATTTGAACCACCTGCATATTTGTAAACAAAGTACATTCATTACCCGTCGGTGTTTGAGCTAATAACACTGAAGCGCTTTTATGACCGTTTTGTTTTGTTTACTTACAACACACGTCTTACCTCGCTTGCGATTATCGCTTGATTGCCTCACCCCTCCGTTGGGGCATTGCGTTACACTGTACAAATGCAATATGTCTGTTGACTGAATTTCTTAGAATCACACCCGGATAATGACTACCCTAAATATTACAATACACAATGGGTTATTTTTCCAATCACAAATATTAAACACAAAGTAAACAAAAGGAGTCGGTCATAAAAGCGCTTCAATGTTATTAGCTCAAACACCGACGGGTAATAAATGTGCTTTGTTTACAAATATGCAGGTGGTCCAAATTGTAAGAGTATTAATTTCCCTTTGTCGTTCTTCTAATTAGTACATAGTTTGGATTATGATCTGGCCCTGTACACTCATCATCATCATCCGAGCGTTAAATCCCGGTTGCGTTCGGAGCGTTCACTCCGACGCCCAGGGTCCGCTTTCCTACTTTTTCTACTCCACTTCGCGCGGTCTTCAGCATCCCCCGTTTTGAGACCAGTGGCACGCATGTCATCCTTCACGACGTCAAGCCAGCATTTCTTGGGCCTTCCCCTTCGACCGGGACCTGGCGGAGGCGGCATGGCTAGACATTTGTTCCCCACGTAATTAGCCGGCCTGCGTAAAACGTGGCCGTACCAGCGTAAGCGACACTCTTGCAGTTTGTCTGCTATGTCACAGACATGAAGACTGCCGCGGATGCGGGAGTTCCTGACCCGGTCTTTCCGCGTCACTCCACACACGCTTCAATGCCATCTGGCCCTGTACACTGTTATTGTTTAATTTTAATGATTTTTATCTATTTTGTGATTAAATTGATAAATAATTTATGGACGGGCCCCTAACGATAAAGTGGATGTTAGTCACATTCACCGACACCCAGTGTGTGGACACGCACTTAACCGTTTTTGATTTCTTATTTCTATAGCATAGACTCAAAAGTTGTCTCACCTTCGTTTATGATAGACCTGGCAGGCCCGTCGTCGACGCGGAGCGTGAAGTTCTTCTTGAAGGCGATCAGCTCGGCCTTGTGGTAGTTCCCATCGGACACCATCTCGAAACTGAGAGGCAAAATGAATACTTCTTATACTATTTAATAATTTATCATATTATAGTAACAAGTATATTTTTTTAATACTAAATTTAAACTATTATTGATTTCTGAACGACGGGACGAACATCAAACGTTTGACATTGAAAAAAAAGAAAAGTTCACTTTTAAATTTAATTTGATTTCTAAACGACTGAACGAACATCAAACATTTGACGGGTAAGAATAGGTTTTAAAGAAAACCGAAATTGTTGTTTTTACTCATTTGAAGCATTTTTTTCATATTTACTAACCTTTTAAACCTTCCCCTGACCTCCACAAAAACAAAATTAGCTAAATCAAATATAATAAAAAAGAAATAAAACCAGCGTCAGACACCTGATGCCTGGCACATGCTGAATTGCATGCTATGTGATGTAATCGCGAGTTTTTTTATTATTTTTGGTATTATAGGATCTACATACGTCTAGTCATCGCAGCGGACAACGAACTACTGGCTAGCGCAACGCGGGAGCGCACAATGCACATATTAATAGTTGCTCTATCTCGCTTGCACATCATCCGTCCGGCTCACACACTTTGCTATACATTTTACTAGCAGTACGACTTGTTAATATTTGTACTTAACGTTTCCAAAATAAATGAGTCTTCAGTTCACATCATCATAATATCCATTGTCGACTGCTGATGTCAGCACTCGACAGTGAATTACTTTTTGCCATCTGAAATATCTGATTTCCCCTTAAACCATTCCATCTTAGGACCATAAGGCGCTCTGGTCTGCACCATAGTTTCAGTGGAAACGCTACCAGTGCATACTAAACGTTTAGCCTCCACGTTCCTTCTACGCACGGCAGAGTTATGGAATGCACTGCCAGACCCGTATTTCCCGAAAAGTACAATCCGGGTATCTTCAAGACAAGAAATTTTATACCATAAGATCTTCTTCGTACCTGTACATAGTGGAAGTAGGATGGTTGCCGACGTCGTAACTAATGCGGATCCGTCCGTTGAAAAGCTCCACGGCGAGGTGCTCGTTCTCACCAAAGTACATCAGCACCCCGTGGTGTTGCGATGTGCTAAACACTTCAAACAACCCAATGAATAAAATACGTGCATGCGATAGTTATGAAAGAAGGGTAAGATAAATGATAACCTAAGTACTTCTATGTGTTGCCAGAATATTTCCACTTTATTTAAATCTGGTTCGAAGGACCAAAGCGACAATGTCGCTCTCAGTCCTCGATATTGTAGGCTTAGTAATTAATGGATTGTATTGTATTTTAGGAGCTTTATTGCACCCACATAACAAGATATGCGTGAACATAAAAGAAGAATCTATCTACCAACATTATAATACATCTATAAATGGTTCAAGTTTGTACAATGCGTTTAAAAATTTAAAAATATCTGGGTTTTTGTATGTGTATCTGTTAGAGCATTATGACAAAATGACCATAATAATGACAGCTCTCACACATCCTATTGCTGGGCTCGGATCTCCCACTATAGGGAAACGGACTTGTCCAAGGCGTCTCGTCAGGTGACTCAAAGGGCCTGATTGATTGATTTGGTTTAACAACATATTGTATAGTTCGGGAAATCTTCTAAAACCCTGCAACGTCAAGAGATGAAAACGTCATTGGTCTTTTGGTCCTTCGAGTCGGATTTAAACAAAGTGGTAATGGAAGAACCAAAAACAAAGTGCTTAGGTTTTTACTTCTCGTATGCTTTAAATCGCACGTGTCTGGTCTGCATAATAATGAACACAGAACACTTACCTAATGTTATATTCGCCTGCGGAAGAGTGCGTAGAGGTTCAAGCTCCACCAAGGAGTCGTTGTGGCTGAATGTCAGAGATGTAAGGTACTCACAGAGTCGACCTGAGAAAGAATCGGCCCCAAAAATATTAAATAATATATAACGGCTATGCAACAATTAAAATTCAGCAAGCATTGTAATATGTGAATACTTAGCCCCCGAAACAAGTCGTACCAAGGATTGAAAGACAGTTATTTAATCTAATAACTTAATTCGTTCTTATCTCAATTTGCTCGAAACTTGTGAACTATTGGAGTAAATATAATTAATATTTTCTTAAGTTTTCGCGACTTGTACACATAATAAAACTACGTTTTAACGGTTTTAAAGCGTTGTGAAGCGGTGGTAAATTAGATTAGGCTCCCATAGAGTAAATAATATCCATAAACAAAATTAAAATTAAATAATTAAAATGAACAAGTTGGCGGTAGGCTGAATAAAAAACTTTGACAATACACGTTCGACAAATGTCATCTTTGTCTTCCGTGACCACGGCAACTGAAAAGCGGCCGAAACGTCGGATAAACCTAAATAAAATAAATTACCGCGCTTAAAACCGTTAAAACGTAGTTTTATTATAAATATAATTACCTGAATATCCTGGTGCGCATTTGCATAGATAGTCGTTCGCCGATGTCAGAAGTGGTCTCTCCATTATTATGTCATCCTGAAAGCAATAAAATGAAAAGAACAACAGGCTATTATTCTTCCACTGCTGGACTCGGTCCTTCTTACTTTTTGGAAAGGGTATACCCGACAAGTTATCCCAATGCCAGATTGACTACCCCAGAGAAGCTATCATTTTCCTAAAAGAAAAGTATCTTATGTATAAGTGTCATTTTCAAATCATTACCGAAACAAGAAACAATCATCCAAACAAAGAAGATTTTAAAAGTTTTATACACTCATCTCACCTCTAGATGCCGCTATGTGTCGGCGTCAGCAGATGATTTTGTAAAAGCACATTACTGAACGAAGGAGATTCGTGTCTTTAATTGTTTCACTCAGAGTGGTGAGATCTCATAGATAAAGAATCCTAAAAATGATATAATTCCTTCGTGCAGCCGTTCTTACAGAGAAGAGAGGGAGAGAGAGAGGCAGAGATAGAGAAAGAAAGATGTCGCGAAGACTACAAAGCCGCTGACAGGCCAACACAAGCCACTGAACGGCAACGAAAGTTGTTGAGAAACTAATACGGGAAGTCTCCAACGGCTCCAAACCCGGCACCGAGGGGTATTCGCCCACCAAGTAGAAGCAGAAGCTGTTTTTGCTCGAAGCCCCAAGCTCCTAGCTGCCTCTAATGCCCACAAAGGAAGCAGACCACCAAGATTTTGAAAGTATCGAGTCAATACAAAATAAGTTTTTAAAGCGCTTAAATTACAAATACACACGTTTAAAGCAACCATCACCTGACATTACTCCAGGCCAGCTCACCGTTTTTCGCAAAGATTCGCAGAAAATTTGCAATAATACAGTCTACATTTAAAGAATTTATTCGAAACCAATAACAGAGTATACAGAAACAATTTGGTGGCGCTAACAACTGCGACAGTTGTTAGCGCCCACTTCCAGACAACTCGTTTGTTATACAGTAAAAAGGTATATTTTTTTAAGTTTTTTGAAATTTTCGTGTTAATATTTATAATGTATGTGGAAATGCATGAAGATGTGTTTGTGAAGAAGTGAAACGAGTGAGTTAGACTGGTTTTCGCAATCCCGACATCGGGGATTATACATGATCCTTTCATCGTCGTAACTTGTGTCAATTTGAAACCCAAATTACAAGAGGAGAAAGAGACAGAGAGGTGGAAGGGCCTCACCTGCAGATGCCTCTGGGCGGCGGGCTGCGGCAGGTAGCAGACGCCGTGCACGCAGTCGTGGTGCGCGCACGGCGAGGTGCCCATCGCGGCGTGCGGCGCCGCCTCGCAGTAGCGGCCCGCGTAGCCCGCCACGCACACGCAGCGGTACTCCTCCAGCCCGTCCACGCACGTCGCGCCGTTCTGGCCGCAGAGGAAACAACACTCAATGTCTCTAATGACAATGGCATTCATACCCAGAAGCTGTACTGAATCCAAGGACCCAAAAATCAGTTCAGAAAAAATTATGAACTAGTGTTACCAGGTCCAATTTGATTCAAATCGGTGCAGAAAGTAAAATGAATGGGGATTTAGAGTTGTAGATGGGGACAAACTAAAAAACCAGTTTTTTAAAATTAAGATTTATTTACAGTGTAAGCTCCATGTAACGTCACTCGATTTAACGACAACAATTAAGTAATTAAAAGTATCTTTTAAGTTGCCAAAATAAGTAAAACTGCGCAGCTGTGTGCGTTCTTTTATCGCTTTATTTTCCTAGCCCGTAATAAACTCAACTGTCGGCATTATGCATACCGAAATTCTTTAATTCTTCCTTTATCACCAATATGACTCAATATCGCAAGATATGAATAAAATTGGAATAAAAAAAACAACAAAATCACTGGTGTAGCAAAAAAACCTCGACAAAAATAACAAATTTCTCTCCATTTAACGACCTCTCTATAACGCCATGAAATACACAGTACATTCAGTGTCGTTATATGGATTTTACATTGTTTTTAAATTTCAAATAATCTATTTCTTAACTGTCTAATAATAAATATCGGGAAACGTCTTCAGATCTCTAATAATCAGGAGGTCCCGCGCCAATTGAAATACCTGGCAAAGCTAGAGAATTTAACACTACTATAAGTTGTCCTCCTTTTTTCTTGTAAAAAAAGAAACCTAAAGGAACTTACCTGGCACATATGATTGACGCAGTCATCAGCATTGACAGTGCAGTTCTGTCCGGAATACCCCTTCGGACAGGAACACGTGTAGTGGCTGTAGTGGTCCACGCAGGTCGCACCATTCGCGCAAGGATTGTACTCCGAAGAGCAATATGGGATCTTCTTCTCGCAGAATTCTCCTGATGGAAACAATTCGATGCATTGTATTTTCCTTAATTTTTGCAACGAGACTATTTCAACGTTTCAGCCACTTTTCAGTAGCCCAAGGTAAAAGATTTCAGAAAACATTTTTCGTTATTACCACATGGGAACAATATATCTCTAGTCGCTGATGGAGTCTTCAGGGGTCTAATGTCTATTTCTCACGTGTAAGTATACAATTTAATAAGACAATGCTCATTTTGTGTCCAAACCATAAGCAAATATCTTTTTTTGGATTTGAATCTTTAGATCCGTGGGGTCCATGACCAAAGGTCTTCAAAGAAGTATTCAAGAAATTCTTTGATATCGCCTGGGTTTTGAAGGTTGATTAGTTTGCCGTACAGAGTAGCAATGCAACCAGCCTTCTGGGCACTCTTCCCTCTGGCAGCAATTTGTTACATAGTTTATATTAACTTATTTATAACTTTCTAGTTAGTTTTTTTTATGGATGTATATAGAATTGCGTTTGACGACTGTCTCACCTGATGTTGAATGATGACGCAGTATTGAATGGAGAACGCGTAATCAAAAGATATCTGTTCACTCGTCACTTGAAGACTTTAAGAAAAACAGACTCCGGAAAATTAAATGTAATTTACTTTTTTGAACTATTCCACGCGGACGAAGTTGCGGACTTGCACCTTGGGCAACGTACTAGCGTTGCCACCCTCTTTTTTTGTCAACATTCGGGGAATGCGTTTGTACATCCTTAGGCCCCGGGGGATGTCACTAAGGGGTATGTGGGACTCCCGGCTGTTGGTGCATGCACCGACCGCCCGACTACCCACTAAACCTTCCAGCGTCCCTCCGCATCATAATGAGGTGCCACGGGACCGTAACCATGGGTATGACTGCCGTGTCACCTCGATGCAAGCCGACAAGGGGGGGGGGGGTGACTGTGGGTCCCCTGACCCCCGCGTCCCACTATGTTATGGGGAGGAGATGAGCAAAGCGCCGCTGCGACGGGGGTCCAGCGTTGCCACCCAAAGCGGAAATGCGGCCAGCATTTTGGGCACACTCTTCGCCGACAGCGATTATAGGGACCTATTTTTTACTTATAGATGTTATTTTGTAAGCGTCGTTTTATATATAGTATAGTTTAATTATTAGACACTATTTTTTTTTGTAATAAGCTGTCCGGGTTCTTAATGTACAAAATATTAAAGTTCACGCTTAGAATTTTAACATTCTCTTATTATTGCTTTTTATTCCTGTATTAATGTTAATACAACTTCATAAATTCAGCTTCATTTGAAACCAAGTTGCAAGTTGGAGCTTAAACATTGATCCTTCGAGCCGGACTTTTCAGTTATAATTTTTGTTAGGACAATGTCATTTCCAGTTCTTCCATGATTTTTGATAATTCATTATTTTATGTATATGGTTGATTTGATGGTCTTCTTACCCATGAACCCTGGAGCGCATTTGCAGGAGTACCCCTCGAGGTGGTCGACGCAGGTCGCGTTGTTCTGGCATTTATTTTTCGCGCAGTCATCAATGTTCACTTCGCAACGCACTCCTGTATATCCCGGTAGACAGGAACAACTGGGAATGAATGAATGAGGGAAATGTAGTATGTTTAAGGATTCCGTACTCAGTTAGTGAGGTGTGTATCTTACTGAACTCTTCCTGAGTCTGTGGACATTGGATTTTGGTGAAACTATTTGTGTGTTAATTAGACCCGGCAGCGTTGCAATCGCCGTGAAAGAGCAACAGACAGACAGAGTTACTTTCGTATTTATAATATTGTTACAACCTAGGCGCCGATAAAGACAAATGCCACGTAAAGATATGTAGAAGCACATTTTATTACCCGTCGGCATTTGATCTAATTGTAATTCTTTTATGATCGTCTTCTTTTGTTCACTTATTTATTGACATATGTTTCTAATTATTGTGGAGAATAGCCTATTGTACGCGCTCATTAACATCATTAGCCAGGTGTAGCGCATTATTTTATCATTTGTGAATTATAAGATGACAGAGAGAGGGGAGCAGTCAAGCTAAGACTACGATACGGGCGTGACTTTGCGCGTTTCATTGAATTACGACCTTCTGCATTACATTTGGATTTGTTGTGTTCGGTTATATTTTTACATGTTTTTGTAGTTTTAACCTTATATATAAAATTCTCGTGTCACGGTGTTAGTTACCAAACTCCACCGAAACGGCTTCACCGATTCGCAACTCGTAACAATGTCAATAGATAGATCAACACTCACTGGAAGCGGCCCTCCTCGAGCAGCTGGCACTGGCCGTTGGCACAGGGCGAGCCGTAGCAGGCGTCGATCTTGAACTGGCACTGGTCGCCGTGGAAGCCGCGTGCGCACGCGCACTCATACCCGCCCGCGCCGAGCGGCGCGCACGAGCCCCCGTTCTGGCACGGGTTGCTGAAGCACCGGTCGCACTTCGATATTATCTCCGACGGCGGTTTACCTGCGAGAAAAGTAACGTTTTAACGATGAATTCGGTAGTTAATAGTATGAAAAATATAGGCTGATTTTAATATATATCGTAGATTACGATCTAAATATGACAAAAATAAATTGTTTTAACTAAAATATTAAATATTAATTGATGTTTTTGAGAAATAAAATTGCTATATTGCAGCCATTAGCCACGTGACAAAGGACTCGCACTCGGTTTTAGTTCTTTTCACGTTTATTAACTGACGCGTGCGCGCAGCGTATCGTTTTAAATGCGACTGACGTGAGGCGTTCGCACATACACTAACACACGCGTCGCGCCGATGGCGTGAACAGGCCCTAAATGTAGTTTCTATTGTATTTTATTATTACAATGCTTTTTTTAATTATGCAATCTTACCGCATATTTTGATATAAAAGGTGGTGCCCGATAGGGTTATGAGTTGTCATTTCATCCAATACGTGTGAAAAACCGCCGAGCATAAGAGATATGCACGAATAAAAAACGTAAGCGGATATAACTTTATGATGCTTTCGACCTTTTGACCCCTAGTCGTTAGTTACTTAAAGGTAGGTAGAAGTCCACGCCGCTGCTAAATGTTGTCTAAGCCAGTGAACCTCAACCGGGAGGTTGCGAATAGAGATGTCACGAATATACATACATACATACATAACTTCACGCCAGGTCCCTTGCGGGGTAGGCACGAACAACAGAGCGCCACACAGGCCCATTCTTACATACCTCACTCGCTTCTTTGACATTCATAGCTCTTGTCATGCACGCTCGTCTGTTCTTGAGGCTCCTGACATCACCTTCTGCTAACACACGATCAATTTGATCATGGAAGGTGTGTCGTGGCCTTCCGCGACTTCTGCATCCATCCACTTTTGCATTGTATATCTGTTCAGTCATTCTTTCATCATACATTCTTTCCACATGCCCGAACCACCGGAGCACTGCTTTCCTTACCTTCACCCCGACACTCTCTTTCGGACCAACTCTCTTTCTTACTTCGGTATTACTGTCACTCCGCAGATTTTGCGCAGTGCTCGCATCTCGACCGCGTTTACTCTACTCTCATGCTCTCTATTCCATACCCAACTGTCACGAATATCTGGTTGCTAAAACTGCAAAAGTAGTTCATGCGTTCCAGCCAGGATTCATATCCGCGCATTTGAGTCTGGGACGCGTACGCTAGTCATTACGCTACCTCAACTGTTTTAATCGAATCGATAGATCAAATATCTTATTACCTCGGCATATAAAAGCCGTAGTGGCGGTGCTGAGCACCAGCTTGTCCCTCATCGGCGGGGGGTCGCTGCACCTCGCGATGCCCGGCTCCACGTACTCGCCGGCGCTCTTCACCCACTCGGACAGCCAGCGCGTGCTGCAGTCGCAGTACAGGGGGTTCGAGCCCAGGGCACTGCGGGTACAAACTTGAGAATCAGTGGTCCTTAACATGAGACAAAGTGTGAACAAACAAAACAATGATTCTCAAACTTTATTATTATTTAATTAAATGTAAGGTATCTATCTACTGATGCCTCATTTATTTGTCATATAAAAAAAATAAACATTGTTTTTATATTATGGGGTGCGGTATAGATATACGGCACATTTATTTATTATTTGAGATAAAAATTAACTTTGGGAGGTTATAAAAAAAAATCACGAAGACTAAGGCTTCCGCTTCGCTTCGCAACCGCTTGCTGCGGTTCGTCCGATTTCAGGGTGGACCCCAAAATGGGCATTGTTCTATCATTAAATTGTGTACTTACACATGAGAAATAGACATGAGATCCCTGAAGACTCCATCAGCGAGTAGGGATATATTGTTCCCATGGAGAGAAAGAACCCGAAGCTGAGTGAGTCCTTTCAGAGCGTCACGCTGTAATCAATCATTCAAATTGCTTTACAAGTCATTGTATAACGACACAATTTTGGTGTGGTGGAGCCATGCTGAAATCACTATCTCGATTAAAGCCTTAGAGCCACATAGATGTCCAAGGGCGCAGACTCTGTGGGAGCTCGGGGGCTCAAGGACCCATGAAAGTTAAATAGTGGGTGGGGAGCATCCATGACCATCATGACCATCATAATACATACATAACTTCACGCCAGGTCCCTTCTGGGGTAGGCACGAACAACAGAGCGCCATTCAGACTTATTCTTACACACCTCACTTGCTTCTTTGACATTCATAGCTCTTGTCATGCACGCTCGTCTGTTCTTAAGGCTCCTGACATCACCTTCTGCTAGAACACGACCAATTTGATCATGGAAGGTGTGTCGTGGTCTTCCGCGACTTCTGCATCCATCCACCATCATAATAACTAAAACGAAAGTCATCAGCGTATGCTGCGCGTTCAAGTGTCACTATCCCGCACCTCTCAAACTCTCAACTCTGCTGTAGTTTGTCAAAATACGTTTGCTTTGGTTAAAAAAGATTGTCAATAATTAGTTTTTAATATATTCCTCCAGTAAATAAGATCTCTGCCCCGATAGAGACAGGATGGCGAGAATATGATAAAAAAGTACCTGAACACATCTCAACCGGTTGTAACTGACAATCAAGGTGGACAATTTTGTCAGGCCTTCGAAGGTGTTGTTGGCCAAAGCGCTGATCTTGTTATTGGAGAGATCCAGCCTCGTCAATTGGGTGAGATGGCGTATTTGCTCTGGGAGGATGCTGGTTATCTCATTCGACTCCAGGTACCTGGGTAAAATTAGAATTTTTACTTGGAGGCTTAAGAAAGAAAATATTGATCTTAGGTTAGCAGCGCCACCTTGTACCCCGACTCCAGAGGGCCATCGCCTCCATAATTGGGTTAGAAAGCCGGCAGTGACTGGAGGACGCTAGAGCTAAGACTCAAGCTGAGGGGCTGGAAGTATTAATGGCATAACGTCGGAAGTAGCTTTGGTGAACCTGCAGCTCACTTCTCGACACTCCTTAGCTACTCATGCCTATGTTGCCCCTCGCCATTCTTTTTGGGGCTAATGCAGGGAGTGTCGAGTAAGAGTTTTCTCAATTTATTCGTGTTCACCGAACATAGCGGCGGGCGGAAGCACTAATAGTCCCAGGTTCTTAGTTCTATTAGCAGTTCATCCCCAATAGTACCTTTTGTACCCCGTTCCAATAATAATTACTGCTACACTGGTCGGAGCTTGTTCTCGGGTGCATTTTTATATGATGTAGATAGGGATAATTGCCGGTCAGTGTCACGCTACATTTACATTGAAATTATCAAAAGGCCACGCGTTGGCCTTTCCATGGTCCATGTAAGCCATCCAAAAGTTCGGGCCGTTTTTATGGCTCGAAGTCTTCAAAAACAAAAAAAATATATATTTGATTTAAAGATTAGTAACAAACTTGAAATGAAATTTAGTTACTCATCAAGTAAAGGAAACATGAGATTATTTAACAAGACAAGCACATTTTTATAGAGGCGTCCAAAGTTAACTCTGATACCCGGACTAACATATCGTCCCACGTTGGACTAGACCAGAAAGATGTCGAGGGATGGATGACGATGTCGCCAACACTTGAGGGATCCCTAGCCCTCGGGAAGAGGAACGTCACGCTGGCGTTGTACGCAGACGACAGCGCCTTATTCGCGTCCTCTCGTAGCCCAGACATAGCAGCTCGCCGAAAGCAGCGCATGATGGATATATTCACTTCAGCTTTGAGGCCAGGAGATCGAGTGGAAGACGTAGGTCAAGTACTTCGGAGTGTACGCTGACAGGTCGTTGAGCATAGGTCTTTAGGTGGACCATGTGGTCAACCAGACCCCCCAGCCAAGGCCCGGCTCCGACATGTTCAATCCAGCTTGCTTCTGAGAACAAAGACCTCTGACCTACGCAGCTCGTGGTATGTGCTGTGTTCGGCCACCAGCAAGATGCTTGCGGGGATTTCACGTCAAGAGTGGACGAAATCGCAGAAATATGGAGGATATATAAAATACGGTAAAGAACTCACAGTTCTGTCGTCTGTTTGGGGATGTTGTTAGGCAACGCAGTTAGTTTCGCCCTGGAGCACCTCACTACGGTACCGGCGCAGGCGCACTGGGACGGGCAGTAGTCTGCTGACAAGCAGCCCTTATCTTCAGCTAGAAAATAAACAAGTAATGTTATGTGTGGGGTTGAAATAAGTGGTGCATTTAGGTTGGTTACCCCGTGGGATAGGGAGTCGCACCACTGGCAAGAGCCCATCGCCGAGAAGGGAATACAAAATAACCTTTTTACAGGTTTTAAATAATATAAAACAGGTGCTAATCACAGAATTGAATTAAGGAAATGGCCGATTGTTTCAATTAGAAATAATAAAGCACAAAACAAAAATAATTATTGACATTAAATGTAAAAATGACAAGAACAACTATGCTACTAAATAACTGTAACACTACATCTTTTATAAAAAAAAGTCTGTTTAGACACCGAGTTGCCTCGAAGAGATCGCTATAAGCGCTAAGGCCACCCATTGTTCTAATGGATATGTATTTAAGTATATTAAATTACTAGGTTTAAGTTATGATGAACAATAAAGAGTTTTAATTCATTCATTCATTCATTCATAAATCGCGATCGTGACTAGAACGAAGTCGCGGGCATCGGTTAGTAATTATATAAAAATGAAGGAAAAACTCACGTGTGCATTTGAACTCGTTGACTTCCAAGTGTTGGAGTGCGGCGTCCCTCAGCGCGTGAGGAGTCCGGCAGGTGGCGCCTGGTGCCAGCCTCCTGACCCTTAACCAGCCCCCGAGCCAGGAAATGTGGCAGGTGCAATCTAGGGCGTTGTTCTCCAGTTTCCTGAAGGTAGTAGAACAGTTTTCGTTCACACCGCTATGTCTGCCGCTGCGTGTACTATACTTATTACTTACTTTCCTTATTAATATTATAAATGCGAAAATGACTGTCTGTCTGTCTGTTCTGTTTTCATGGAAAAACTACTGAACCGATTTGGCTGAACTTCGGTGTATATGTAATTTTAATAACGAGGGTGGATAAGGGATACTTTTCATCCCGGATAATGGGATAACTTTGGGAATAGATTTACGTAAGAATTATCCCAGAAAGTAGGATAGGTTTTTATTGTGTGATTTGTCATTTTGAGTCATTTTGGTTAATTTGGTCAATGTAGTCGATATGGGTGATGTTGTCAATGTGGTCGGTGTGGTCGATGTGGTCGGTGTGGTCCATGTGGTCGAAGTGATCTGTGTGGTCGATGTGTTCAAATTGATCGGTGTGGTCAATGTGGTCGAAGTGATCGGTGTGGTCGATGTGTACGATGTGGTCGAAGTTCTCGGTGTAGTCAATGTCGTCGAAGTGATCGGCGTGGTCGATGTATACGGTTGGTCGATGTGGTCGAATTTCTCGGTGTGGTCGATGTGGTAAGTGTGGTCAGTGTGGTCGATGTGGTTGATGTGATTGGTGTGGTCGATGTGGATATAACATATAACAATTTAATACAATGTAACCCCTTTTAACAAGAGGCACGCATCAGAGGTTGACCCACAACGCAGCCGCGGGGTAAACTCTAGTACTTACTATACTTTCATCGAAAGACTGCGAGTTTTATGTGATTACGATGTTCTGCTTTAACGTTAGTCTTGTTGTATCCAATCGTGTTTGTAAGAACTGGGAAATACGTGTGTGTACTTCAAATAACATTTGTGATCTTCTAAACCGGCATTTTAAATCATATCTGGCAAACTTGCAGTATATTATGATATACTGATAATGGACTAGATATTACTTACAGCGTAGATAACATGGCCAGATGGTCGAACGCGCCCGGTGTGATACATTTGATCTTGTTGTCAGTCAAAGACCTGAAATATATAATATGCCGTTTTAGCGAAAAAAGATAACAAGAATTTTTTAAATTAATGCAGTTATATGAATATTCGTTTGGATGATTACCGCCCCTGGTCTAGAGTATGCCGCCATAACAATCTCGAGTTGTGTTACAGGTATTACAGCTATCAGCCCCATCTAAGGCCCGGTTTCCACCAAAACAGAGAGAGAGGAGACGAAAGATGTGTTTTAAATAACCAATCAGGTTTCGTTATCTCCAACATCTCCTCTCCACTTAGCTTTGGTGGAAATAGATCAAGCGGAGACCTTCAGCCCGCGCCTCGCACACCCTAAGGCGTGCCTAAGGCGCGAGGCTACGCAAAGCTCATATTTCCTCTCCGCTACACTGCTCCTCTCCGCTTCGGTGGAAATAATCTGCCAGCTTCGCAGCACATCTCCTCTCCTCTCCGCTTCGGTGGAAATAATCTGCCAGCTTCGCAACACATCTCCTCTCCTCTCTGTTTTGGTGGAAACCGGGCCTTATTGTCCGGCAGCATATTGGTATCACCTTTAGTGTTGCATATGTTTATAGGCGACGGTAACCACTTTCCATCATATTTGGGCCGTCAGTCTGTCTGCTGTACTCCAGCATTAAAAGAATCCTATCCCACCTATATACCCTTATCCCATTTCCTTACTATCCCGTCGCTTCTATCTCGTCTCCACTAACCCATTTCTTTACTATCTTAACCCTCTTATCCATATTCCGTAAAAGTATTGAGATCTTACATTTTCTAATTGTTTATTTTAGTGTTATCTAACTATCTATCTATGCTTCCTACTCCATCTCCTCTCTCCCGGCTTAAAGACTGGTAAACGTCTATAAGCGAGGGTAACCACTTTCTATGAGGCCGTCTGCATGTTTGCCAGCTCCGTGCAATAAGAAAAACCATAGACTTACAATGTATTCAGACTGTGCAACCCGAAGAACATTTTATCCGTGACGCTCTGGAGCAGATTTCCATCCAGAAGGAGCTCCTGGATATTGGCAGCGCCGTCGAAGGCGTTGTCTTCTATCACAGTTATACCTGCAAAAGTGACAGTGAAAGACTTTTAAAATAAAGTGAGAGTTCTAAGGCGACATGAAAATCAGGTTCTAAGTTGTCCTGTAGATGCATTGGCTTCGAATTCAAACAAAATAAATCAGTGACACGCTGGGATACAAATGTCTCGAGAGAGTTAACCCTTAACACTGGTTATTGAGAAAAAAGAAAATCAAAAAGGGATTTTACCATTATTCCTGAAGTCCAGCTTTGTCAAGTCCGGGAGTCTTCCAAATAGCCCATCGGACTTGATCTGACCGAGGATATTGTCCGGCATAACCCTAAAACAGAATACAAATTCAAACATCTCAATATCAATGCTTAAATATTTTTTGCAAACAGGGTACTGAACTGCCTTCATTACAATATACCTATTTCATCAGCAGGGTGCTGGAGAATGGCAAAATTTTTCATGATACAATACGAGGAATATTGGCCCAATTTAAATAGAGTAAGAGGCAAGGTGGGGCTGGATGAGAAAGCAGATGCTCAGGATGTGTACCATAAAGAATTATTTAAAAAGCATGATTACACAGAGGCAAGTCTCTTGGCAAGTCTGAGAGATCAGTGCGGGACGTGTAGCACAAAGGACTACTTACAAAGCATCAGCATTGAGAGGCAAGTCTTTCGGCACATCTGAGAGACCAGCCTGAGAAGTGTACTACAAATTACTTACAAAGGGTCAGTCAGTATTAAAAGGCAAGTTTCTTGGAATATCTGTGAGACCAGCCTGGGAAGTGTACTACAAATTACTTACAAAGCGACAGTCAGTATTAAAAGGCAAGTTTCTTGGAATATCTGTGAGACCAGCCTGGGAAGTGTACTACAAATTACTTACAAAGCGACAGTCAGTATTAAAAGGCAAGTTTCTTGGAATATCTGTGAGACCAGCCTGGGAAGTGTACTACAAATTACTTACAAAGGGTCAGTTTTGAGAGGTAAAAGACTCGGCAACACTGCTTGATAATGCAAGTAGTATATCAAAGTCTACGGTGTTGAATGCATTACTGAAATCTAGTAAAGTCAGTACTGTAACTTTGCCTAGCTCCATAGAATGTCTGATATCATCGGTAACTTTAACTAAAGCAGTAGTAGTACTATGCCCTGGTCTAAAGCCAGATTGGAGAGGATTTAAAATAGAATGGGTGTTAAGAAATTTGGAAAGTTGGCTATTAATTAAACGTTCGAGAACTTTGGAGAGGAAGGGTCGGATGGGACGGTACTGTGAATAAGAGGCAGGATTTCTTCTTTTTGGAACTGGTATTATTTCGGCTACTTTCCAAGAATTAGGGAAACAGCCTCAGGATAAGGAACTTACTTCAACTCGTAAAAATATTTATCTTCAAATGATCAGAGGACTTGTCTCTAGCTCAAACAACGGATCAGTACGGCGATAGAGTGTGGTCGTGACGATCCTTTCTCCTTGACATTGTTTGTTTGCTTTTCGATGTTCCATATTTTGCTATACATTCATTTGTCTTCCTACTGGTTATATGTTGAAAATCTCTATATAATTAACATCAATTTCCTAGCAATAGTGTGGTAAAAGTATAGATAGTAAGATATAAAAACTGGAGATTAATGTATGGACCGAATGGGTATCAGCCCGGGATGTGTAGCACAAAGGACTACTTACAAAGCATCAGTATTGAGAGGCAAGTCTCTTGGCACGTCTGAGAGTCCAGCCCTGGCACACGTAACACTGACTGCTCTGGTGGAATCCTCGCAAGTGCAAGCGGAAGGACAGACAGTTGACACTCCGCAAGGGTTCGGCACTTCTTCGCCGGCTAGTGGTAAGGAGAAGAAATTATTGGTTGCTACAAGTACATAGTTATTATCGTGATATGGCTGGATGTTAACCTCCATGTTCTTGAAACTTACGTTTGCATTTCAGATTCTCCTCCCTCAACGCGTCGATACGCTTCCTGTTCATCCTTTTGGGAGCGTCGCACTTCGCTCCAGAAGTTTCTATCGGGTTCTTCCGAAGGTACACTGATAGCCAGCGAAGAGAACAGTCGCAGACGAACGGGTTTCTGCCTAGATGTCTGGAAATGTCCAAACGAGTCATATACTACTTAACTCAAGCCAATTTTAAAAATTGTGTGTCAACTCTGATAGACGGCTAAAGTTTACACCTCAAGTACGAATGTCTTTGAATAAGCAATAATGCGGCCGAATAAGGGCGCTTACGAGACTTTAAACTATATAGCCAGCCTCTATGGTTGAGTAGGCTAACCTTTTGCTCGATTACCTCATTGCGGCGTAAAGATTCCGGGTTCGATTTCTGGCATGCTAAATTTCATACTTATAGTACCTAAATAAACATTCTATTTTCTACTTTGGTCTGGGTGTACAAGATCGGCCCCAGAGCAGTCCGTCGTATATTTACAATACGTGCGTTTGTCTGCCAAATATTAAAAAAAATATAACTGCAAAAGTAATCTGTCTGTTAGGCTTTCACAGAATAACCACAATGCTGATTTTGCTGAAATTTAGCACATATAGACCAAGAATGGACATAGGATACTTTTTATACCGGAAAATGGGATAGTATCCGGGATAATATTAAGTAAACTTTCTGGAGGCGTATAGCTGGTTTGTATAGTTTTAATTACAGTCCATAGATCTACTTACAGTGTCTGTATGCCTGTTAACGCGTCGAATGTTCCGTTTGGCAACGTCCGTATATTATTGTCATAGAGAGATCTGAAACAATTGCAGTGTATTTTAATCTAGAGTATTATATATATAAATCTCGTGTCACGATGTTTGTCCGCGATGGACTCATAAACTACTCAACCGATTTTAATCAAATTTGCACACCGTGTGCAGTTTGATCCAACTTGAAAGATAGGATAGTTTTTAAAGCGTTGGAACCGATAGGTGCCGCTGAGATCGGGTTCTAGAATCCTCTTAACAACGGGGAGCGATTTTGTTTTTGTGTGTTTGAGTGGGTCCCCTGATGGTTTAAATCCACAATTGGAACCGGTAGGTGGCGCTGGGATCGGGTCATGTTTTTTCAGAGCAGGACAACGTCTGCCGGGGCCGCTAGTAGTATTATAAAATTCTGAACATGACGTGTCTGTACATTGAAGCTATTTAAAAACAAAACAGCTGGAATAGACTGTAACAGCGAGAGTTAGAGGTTAAAAGATACTTCAGATGGTTTCAAGTAATGTTCACTGTCAAGTGCTGATGTGAACTGATTTATTTTGGAAACGGTAACCTTAATTACAATTAACAAGTCGTACAGCTTGTACAATATATAGAACAGTGTGCGAGCGGGACGGATGATGTGCGAGCGAGATAGAGCAATTATTAATATGTGCACTCCCGCATTGCGCTACCCAGTAGTTCGTTGTCCGCTGCGATGACTAGACGTATCAAGCTCCCATAAGACTACATAAACGATGGAGAACACGATGCAATTTTTATTAGATTTAGCCGTATCACGTTTCATCAACCATTGATGTATAATTTAGCGCATGGAATCACGGGTCGAGATTTTTCGCATATCTACACCTCCGGACACCGGACTGACGTCGGTACCCGAGGGTCGTATGCGCCCCTCTCTCCCTCTCTCGTTCGGTGGCCTCCTTGCGAGTAATTACTGCCTCGCAGAAGGCTGTAGTCGCCCAACAATGATCATCGATTTGCAGCATGGCTTCAACCAGAATACCCAGCGAATCGATCGGCCATACACGGCCTCGAGTTTGAACTTCCGAGGTATCCATGCAGCTCACTCGTGCACCGCACTCGTGGCACTGAGGGGAAGGCAGACATACCACAATCTGATGCAGATACTTATCAAAGCACCCATACACATGCCCGGTAAGCATCTGCGTCATCCTGAAGGTCAGGGTCCAGTGTTTCCGCGCAACCCATCGCAGTAGATGTGGCGCAAGGCCTCCACTGTATCAGTGCCAACAGCAGGAGACTCTAAATCTCTTGAACAGTTTTGGATCATGGTTGCGGTATCCTGCGTTCTAATCGCCTTAGACTTGGCCTGGCCAGGGGTGAGGGCATCCCGTCGGGAGCGACGAACTTTGGCAAATACGTCCATGACGCTGTACGGTATCCCAGAATGGACCTCACAGCCAAAACCCGTTGTGGTCGGCATAACAAAGTCCAAATGGACCTACTTATGTAAAATAGAACCAACCCACGTACTGTCAGTTTTGAGAAAAAGCAGTTTTTATTAATGTTTTGCATACAAAAAAATGTGTATATTTTGGAAAAAAGTTTGCTGAATATTGTATATTATATTTTGTCCTATATATTCAATTAAACCTTTTAGGTTTTTGTATTACCGTGTGTCATGGATCTTGTTAGTTCATTGTACTCTTGGTGTTTTGTGGGTTAGCTACTTTGCGATAAAAATGTTTTATTCTGTGAATGTTGTCAGATTTTGTTATGATACTTATTGAGTGATAGAAGGTGCATTTTGAAAGCCTGCATCCTTAACCTAATTTTGGCATGTTTGTGGATTGGTTCTGTTTTGCATAAGTAGGTCCAATTGTGGCGGTGGAAGGTATGGTCCCATACGGGTGCACCGTACAGGGTACTTCGAAGGATGCCATCACACTTATTACATACCCTACAGATTTCTTGTCCGTTTGTTCAGGATTCATCTAAAAACTACTGGGCCGATTTCGATGCGATAGTAAATTGTTAGACTTAAAATCTGCGGCATTTTTTATCCCGGGAATCCCGCGGGATTTTTTCTGGGAATAGTTTAAAATGACTTGACTTAAAAATAAATCGAATTACTAACATCTTTTGCTGATCGTTAACAAATTTAATGTTATAAAATGTGTGGTATTTTTAATCCCGGACATCCCGCAGTAGTTTGAAGGTGTTCGGATGCATAAAAATTAGCTTTTTTGACAGGGTTTTCACTAAGACGATAGCTTACATTCTTTTCTAAATGCTGTGGTACTGTGTCCCGGGAATCCCGCGGGAATTTCAAGTCGAGCGTGGACGAAATCGCGGGAATATCCTAATTATCTTATAAAAAAGAACAAAGCTCAAATATCCTAAACAAGATAAAATATCAACTTGTTAGTCAGGAGGAAGATTTTTTTTGTTAAAACAGAATATACTAACAATAATTTTAAGTTCTGCAAGTCCCTGAATGTTTCCTTCCGCACGCACGATATTTCGTTAGAGTTCAACAACCTGAAAAAGATATACATTTTCAAAATTAATTATCTATAGCGAGCGGTGAGTTCTTCAAATAATTAAATTGCATGTCATTATAAATACAGTGTGACTATATAACGACACCGAAGATACTATGCATTTTATGGCGTTATAGAGAGTTGTCGTTAAATGGAGAGATCTGTTATTTATGTCTGACGTCTTTTGCTGCACCAGTAATTTTGTTGTATTTCTACTTTTTATTAAGTTACTGACTCACTATAAACTGTTTATTTTAATCTTCAAAGAGGTACAAAATATAATAAGACTGACCGACATGACACATAGACAAAGAGGAGGGAAGAACAAAAACATAGACAATATAAACTTACTAACTAGTGATGTGACACCTCACCCCCTTCGTCAACGATGATACGTTTCCCTTAATGGGAGACTCGAGCCCAACAGTAGGACGTTAAGGAGCTGTTATTATTGTTTCAACAAGGAATACTTACAATAATTGCAATGTTGTAAGTCCGTTGAATACTCCTGTGGGCAGATCCTTAATTTTGTTGCCATATAACACTCTGCAACAATGTACATAAATTGAGATTTAAATAAAGCCAATGAGTCTAGTTGGAACGAAGTTTCGAAAGCCACCGAAGGCCATCGACGACAATCGACTGCCACCGGAGGCCATCGAGGGCCATTGTAGACCATCGAAGAAATTGTATAGTAATAGAGGCTTGCAAGAC